>PVHX01014899.1:35427-48722 GCA_004024805.1 Geosciurus inauris | reverse complement strand
CTCAGGGGCACCCGACCACTGAGCCACATCCCCAGCCCTATTTTGTGTTTTATGTAGAGACAGGGTCTCACTGAGTTGCTTATCACCTCGCCGTTGCTGAGGCTGGCTTTGAACTCGAGATTCTTCTGTCTCAGCCTCCCTAAGTGCTGGGATTACAGGCTTGAGCCACCGTGCCCGGCTTATTCATTGATTTTTATGGGGTGCTGAGGATCGAACCCAGTGACTCAAGCATGCGAGGCAAGCACTCTACCACTGAGCTACAGCCCCAGCCCTAGATTTATTTTTATTAAAAAAAAATTTTTTTGTACTAGGGGCTGAACCCAGGGGCACTAAACTACTGAGCTACATTCCTATCCCTTTTTATTTTGTTTTAATTTTGAGACAGGGTCTTGCTAAGTTGCCGAAGGTCTCACAAAGTTGCTGAGGCTGGCCTCAAACTTGAGATCCTTCTGCCTAGGCCTCCAGAGTTGGTGGGATTACAAGCATGTGCCATTGTGCTGGGCAGATTTATTTCATTTATATTAAAATTTTTATTATTGGTATGGGTATTGAAACCTGGGGGGGCTGGGATTGTAGCTCAGTGGTAGAGAGCTTGCCTTGCATGCGTGAGGCACTGGGTTCGATCCTCAGCACCACATAAAAATAAATAAATAAATAAAGATATTGTGTCCATCTACAACTAAGAAAAATATTAAAAAAAAAAAAAAAAAAAAAAAAGAAACCTGGGGCATTTACCACTAAGCAATATCCCCAGACCTATTTCTGTTTTATTTTGAAACAGGGTCTCTCTAAGTTGCTGAGGCTGGCCTTGAATTTGAGATTCTCCTATCTCAGCATCCTGAACTGCTGGAATTACAGGCATGCGCCACCTTGCACGGCCAAAATATTTTTTTAAATGAAAAATTTCTATATGCCAAAACCTCAGGCCTGAGGGTCTAGTTCAGTGGTAAAGCACATATTTAGCATGCTCAAGGCCCTGGTTTTGATCCCCAGCATACATACATAAAGATTAAACAACCCACAGCAAAATAAATTTAAAAGGCAAAGATAGCCAGACGCAGTGATGCACACCTGTAATCCCAGTGGCTCACAAGGCTGAGGCAGGAGGATCAAGAGTTCAAAGCCAGCCTCAGCAAAAGCGAAGTGCTAAGCAACTCAGTGAGACCCTGTGTTTAAATAAAATAGAAAATAGGGTTGTGGATGTGGCTCAGTGGTTGAGCACCCTGAGTTCAATCCCTGGTACACAACCACCCTCCCCCATGAGGCAGACAGAAGCAAATATCTATAAGTCTAAGCATAAGACTCAAAGCAACGTAAAATATGACCATTTAGGTGACTTTCCCTTATTACTTGCCAAATTAGCAAGTGAATGCCCACGGATGGGAAGGGACGTGCTTATTAATTACCTCTAGGGATGCACAGTTCGGAAGGGCTTTTTTTGGAGGAATATTACGCCTTAAAATTACCAAGACCTTTGGCCTGTCAGCCTCACCTCTAGAAGTTATCCAGAAGGAGTATGTAAGGTTTCTGAAATGTAGCTGCAAACATGCTCACTGCAGTACAGTCGCTGAGCCAGAAAGAATAAATGATGTTTATACCTTTGTTCTTTTTCTTGACTAAACTGCTAGTTCTCCTGGGTCTTTTTTGTGTCTATTGGGATTCTGCACCTGCTGCGTCATGACGTCATTGTGTATTTTAGTATCTTAACACAAAATGCAGGGCCAGGGGTGTAGCTTGGTGATACAGCATGTGCTTAGCATGCACCCAGGCCCCCTGTTTAACACCTAGCACTGCAAACACCAGAACACCAGAAAGGATATTCTGAGCAGGGTGGGCCTGAGGCTCACCCCAGCCCCTCCTTGGCTCTGCTCCTGGGATCTCGGGCTGAGTCAGGCCCAGGGGAGGAAAAGACTGTGTGGAGAGAGGTAGGCAGGTGGGAGGTGGGCCTCTGGGGAAGAGGCCTGGTACATGGATTGCAGGCAACCAGTGCCTGGAGGCTGAGCCAGGTCTCTGGTTTTTTGTTGTTGGAACTGGGTATGGATCCCAGGGCCATGGAGCCACATCCCTGGTACTTCACTTTTTTTTTTTTTTGAGACAGAGTCTCACCAAGTTGCTGAGGTTGGCTCTGAACTTGTGATCCTCTTGCTTTAGCCTCTGACCTAGTCACAGGGATTACAGATGTCCACCACCTTGTCTGACTTGAGCCACATATTTTGATTAAGTCTAATGGGAATGGACAGGCTGGGACAGAGGCTCATGCTGTCCCTAACCTGGCTGTCGCTGAGAAGCTGGGCTATCCTGGGCCTTCCTGGGGTGAAGGTCTCCTGGGACCTGTGGGAGGTGCTAATGCCCCATAACAGGTGACCTTCCACGGAAACCTGCCCCGTCATCTAGCTTCCCACTGCCAGGTCACGGGGTCCAGTCCTCTCGTTGTCCTCCTTGAGTCCTGCATCAGGCCTAGGCCTGTGTGGCTCTCCTCTCCCCAGCAGGACAGCTTTATCCCCAGGGCAGTCAGGAAAGCAGGTGGAGCCTGGTGGATCTAGGATTCCAACTGCCCCTTTTCTCATCCTCCCCCAGCTCAACCTTACCTGCAGTCCTGTGCTCGGGATGCAGGTGTGCGTGACAAAGCCCACACGGGCTGCACCGGACAGCTCCTTGCTCCTGGCCCTTTATCTGCCCTAGACGCCCACTTCTTCTGGTTCTTCCTAAAATACCTTTTTTTTTTTTTTTTTTGGTACCGGGGATTGAACTCAGGGGCACTTGACCACTGAGCCACATCCCCAGCCCTATTTTGTGTTTTATGTAGAGACAGGGTCTCACTGAGTTGCTTAACACCTTGCCATTGCTGAGGCTGGCTTTGAACTCGTGATTCTCCTGTCTCAGCCTCCCAAAGTGCTGGGATTACAGGCGTGCGCCACCACGCCTGGCTCCTAAAATACCTTTGTCTTACCCTTGCTTTCCGCTCTGACCCTCCTCATCCTAGTTCTTCTTCCCCCAGGACCTACTTTTCTCTGATTGCCTGGCTGGTCAGCAAAACAGGAGCAGAGTACAGTCCAGCTTGCTTTAGAAAGATGCACCCATGCTGGGTACGGTGGCCCACGCCTGTAATCCCAGTGGTTTAAGAGGCCGAGGCAGGAGGATTGTAGGTTTAAAGCCAGCCTCAGCAACATAGTAAGGCCCTAAGCAATTTAGTGAGACCCTTTCTCAAAATAAAGCATAAAAACCAGGGCTGGGGTTGTGGCTTAGTGGTTAAGCGCCCTTGGGTTCAATCCCTGGCACCCCTCCCCCCAAATAAAAGAAGGAAAGAAAGAAAAATGCAACTACTTTGTCCCCTGAAGCCAGCCCAGAGGTGTTCGAACTTTATTTTCAGCCACAGGCACAGGTTTCTGGCGGCCCTCCAAATGCAAAACATTGTCAGAGGACAAAATCACAACAATTTAGTTTAGAGATCTTAATTGGCGTTATTTTCAATTCTAGAATTGAAATTCTATCATTTCACTCTAATAAAACATTTAGAATAAGTGTTCCAGTGGGCTGAGCAGAAGAGGTTTGTTTTATAGACAGAAAAAAGCTGAAGACAGCAGAAAAAAAACAAAAAGTAGAAAAGTAGATTGGTCGATTCTAAGTTATTTCTCTCACAGGGCAGCGGCAGGGAGCAGAGTAATGAAAAAGCAACTGATTAGCTAACGTCAGGTTACTTTAGGCTACTTTTTTGTGTAAGGATGAAGAAAAAGGGAATCCATTATCTTGCTGATTAAAATTGGTCTGTTCTGAAAAGTTGCCTTTTATTTCTCCAATCCTGACTTCTTTTTCCAGTGCTGGGGACGGAACCCAGGGCCTCATGCATACCAGGCAAATGATCTATCTTTGAGCTACACTCCCAGCCATTAATCTGCTAATCCTGATTTCAGGAAGGGGTAGAATGTTATCGTGGGTGACTGCATTTTGATTTGTTGGGACTTAGTGCAGGATCTTAGTCTGAAACAATGGCCTCCAGCTGGGTCTGTGGCACACACCTGTGATCCCAGTAACTCCAGAGGCCCAGGCGGAAGGATCTCAAATTTGAGGCCAGCCTCAGCAGCTTAGTGAGAACCTCAGCCATTTAGTGGGACCGTGTTTCAAATTAAAAAATAAAAAGGACTGAGGATGTTGCTCAGTGGTAAAGAGCCCTTGAGTTCAATCCCCCAGACCTCAAAGAAACAAAACAAAAAAATACAAAAATAATAACAGGCTTCTATAATTTTTATTAACAACACAAAAGCTGAAATGTGCTGGCTGCGGCATGGGTTGCTCAGGCCCGGACCCCTCTTCACATGGCAGTCCCTATCCTCAGGGCTCCTGCCAGGCCCTACCACACCTACCACACTACCCACTTGGCCTGCCACTCTCTCCCTGACCCTCCACTCGCCCCTGAGAGGCCACTTTACTGGTGAAGTCCCACTGCCTGATCCTGTTCTGAGCAATTCCAGTGTTTTGTGTGCTTGGTGTCCCCGAGGCTCAGGAGATGCCCAGGCTGGCTCTGTGACATGCTGAGAGGCCTTAGACCTCCTCTCATTCCAGGTCCCTCCAAGCTCCCTGTGTCTCTCCCTCCCCTGCAGGACAGGCTTCCCTCTGCAAAGTTGCTTTGTCTGCCTGAAGTCCAGACCTCCAAGGAGGAAAACAATCACCGGGTTCCTTCCCTGATTTTCCATTAACTCACTCACATGACAGGAAGAAAGTCTGAAGCCTGCTGGCACTCCACAGACTTGGTCACACACCATTGTCCTCTATTTTGGTCCCCATAAGAGTCACTTACAAGCCATTGTCCATTCTTTGGGCCTGGGCTCTGTATGTTCTTCAGCCCCATCGAGCTCCCCTAAAAACCACTTACTATTCTCCTCACAAACATCTATTTGCCGGGTTCAGCGAGGCACACCTGTGACCCCGCAGCTCAGGAAGCTGAGGCAGGAGGATCTCAAGCTTCAGGCTAGCCTGAGCAACTTAGTGGGACCCTGTCTCTCAAAATAAAAAATAAAAAGGACTGGGGGTGCGGCTCAGCTGTAGGGCACCCTGGGTCTGATCCCCAGTTCCAAAAAAACCAAAAAACAACTCTATATTGCCATTGCCTCCCCTGTAGGAATGGAGTTACTCTGAAGGATGCTGAGCTACTGGATGATCACGGCCCTGAGAACCCCCGTGCTGTGACTTGCCCCTTCTGTGCATTAAGAAATGTGCACAGCCGGGTGCGGTGGCGCAAGCCTGTAATCCAAGCACTTTGGGAGGCTGAGACAGGAGAATCGCTAGTTCAAAGCCAGCCTCAGCAACGGTGAGGCGCTAAGCAACTCAGTGAGACCCTGTCTTTACATAAAACACAAAATAGGGCTGGGGATGTGGCTCAGTGGTCTCGTGCCCCTGAGTTCAAAGTTCAATCCCTGGTACCAAAAGAAAAAAAAGAAAAAGAAACGAGAAACATGCATGCCTTTCTTCTGCTATTTCCTGTGTCTTCAGTTTATTCCAGGGAACCTTCAGAGGGTGGAGGAAAAATGTCCTTTGTCTCTGCAATATCTTGTTGACTTCATTTATGTTATTTTAAAAGGCAGGGTCTCACCGCATTTCCCAGGCTGGCTTCAAACTCCCGGGTTCAAGTGAACTTCCTGCTTCCGCCCTCCAAGGTGCTAAAGCAGCACCACCATCAGCCCCGCCCCCAGCAGGGCATCTCGGCCTTTCTGTGGTTAATAAAAATTATAGGAGCCCATTGTTATTCTGCTGTTTGTTTTGGATTTTACAAGTGGTTTTGGAATACATATTTATTGTACAACAATTCAGGTGAGCCCCATGGAGTGATGCTTCCTCTGTCCTCCCTTGTCCCCGATCCCATGCTGGGATGACCCTGGGCAGGTGGGGGCTACCTGCCAGGCCCTTGATAGTGTATTTTCTGCTTTGTTTCCAGATTTGAGGAAGGAAGAGCCATCGTGCTCTTCACTCAAGAGGACCCTCTCCCTGTGTGTTTCATCTGGGCCTTGCAGCCTCCTCCGTCAACCTCCCCTTTCTGCCCCACTTCTCCTCCCCATGGCCTGGCCCAGGGCTCTGTGTGTGCCTACATGAGTGTAACATGCCCGTGCCTGCACGCACACACACACACACACACACACTGCTCTCTTTCTTTTTCTTATGTTTTTTTAGTTGTACATGGACACACTATCTTTATTTATTTTTATGTGGTGCTGAGGATCAAACCCAGTGCCTCACGCATGCAAGGCAAGCGCTCTGCCACTGAGCCACCACCCAGCCCCACACTGCTTTCTTATCTGTGGCCCCCACACTCACTCGGGCACACGTGCAAATACACATAGGTCTTCTCTGGAACATGGCTCTTCCTGAACCCCCACATTCCTTTCACTCGTCCACTCGCACTTGACATTGCACAGCACAGCTCTCAGCTCCCGCCAGGGGTGAGTTGCTCTGCTTTGAAGGAGGACCTGGCCGCCCAGCATCTGGAATCTCCGTTCCCAGACGAAGCCCCATGAGCCCTGCACAGTCCACACGGCCCCATCAGGAGGTGGGAATAAAGGTGAGGGGAGTGTCTGTGGAGCTCCTGTCCCTGGACCTCTGGCAGCCTCAGGGAGCTCACCCTGGTGCTCCCTGGTGCTCACCCCTACATCCTCACAGCCAGGGCTTCCACAAGCCCAGGGCCAGCTGGAGAAGGGCGGCATCTCTGTCTACCGCAGAGAAGTCTCCTGAACGCAGTGGCTGGCGGAGCAGGTTCCTGGACAGTCCTCTCTCCTGGAGGAGGAGGAATGGGAAGGTGTAACGGACAGCGCACAGGCCTTGCTAACATTCTCCTAACTTCATGTCATAAAACAAAATCAAATCAAAGGTTCACATTATGAAGCATCCCTACTAGCTTCATTTCCTGCTGCAGCAATATATAACAAATGACCACGAATTTAGTGACTTAAAACCCCACAAATTTATTGTGGTCCCTTCCTGAATCTTCCAAATCCATTACTTCAACCTACTCCTACTTCTTTAGAATATTTTTTAGTTGTAAATGGACACAATACCTTTATTTTATTTATTTATTTTTATGTAGTGCTGAGGATCAAACCCACTGCCTCACATGTGCTTGCTGGGTAAGTGCTCCACCACTGAGCCACACCCCCAGCCCTATTTTGTGTTTTATGTAGAGACAGGGTCTCACTGAGTTGCTTAGCGCCTCGCCCTTGCTGAGGCTGGCTTTGAGCTTGCGATTCTCCTGTCTCAGCCTCCCGAAGTGCTGGGATTACAGGCGTGAGCCACTGCACCTGGCTTTGATTGCTCTCTTTGACTCTGATCCTCCATCTGTGGCCTCAACCGTCTGTGGTAAAAGAAACTTTGCAGATGTGCTTAGTTATCTTGAAATAGGAAGATTACCCAGATGCATTGGCCCATGCCCATCATCCCAGTGACTCAGGAGGCTGGGGAAGGAAGATTGCAAGTTTGAGGCCAGCCTGGGCGATTTAGTGAGACCCTGCCTCAAAATTAAAAAAAAAAAAAAAATCTGGGGATATAGCTCCCTCTTCCAAGGCCCTCCTGATGACATTGGACCATCCAAATAATTCAGGATAATCTTCCCATTTCAAGATAACTAAGCACATCTGCAAAGTTTCTTTTACCACATAAGATGACATTCACAGCTTCTGGGAATTAGGATGGTGATGGACACCTTTTGGGGGGGGGCATTATCTATCAAAAAATATCAATGTAACATAACACACATGTATGTATTCACTACTATAAACAGGTGGTAATATTTTGTGTTATTTTCATCCTTTTTGTTTTTGAAGCTGGGGATGGAATCCAGGGTTTCAAACATGCTAGGCAAGCACTCAGCCAATGAGCTACATCCCCAGCCGTTCACATTACAAATAAATAAATAAAGTGAGGGGCACCAGGAACTGAAATAGGGTAAATTAAACCACATGCATGTATGATTGTATCAAAATGAACACCGATTATGTATAGCTATAATGTGCCAATAAAAGCAAAATAAAGAAAGAAGGAAAGATACACAGCTTTGCAGAAATAGCTAGAATCCTCTATGGCTTTTCCCTCCCTCCAGCCCCAGAGGTAACCGCCATCCTGAGGTTGGTATAAATCATCCCCGCGCATGTTTCTGTTCTGCTACACATGATAAACA
The DNA here is from genome assembly GCA_004024805.1 of Geosciurus inauris. Classification (NCBI taxonomy): domain Eukaryota; kingdom Metazoa; phylum Chordata; class Mammalia; order Rodentia; family Sciuridae; genus Geosciurus; species Geosciurus inauris. The sequence goes on along the minus strand of PVHX01014899.1, from coordinate 40,564 downwards.
CACATCCAAAAAGAACTTACTATTTTTGCATTTTGAAACTTTATGTAAAGGGAATTGCTGCAGGTCATTTTGCAACCTGCTTTATAAATTCTGTATGTTTTTGAGATATACCCATGTGGCTGCCTGCAGACCCTGTTCTCTCGTGTTAACTGCAGTGTGGACTATTTACAGGAGCAAGCGAGGCTCATTTTGTCCTTTCTTTTGCTGAGACAGCTTGTTTTTCCTTTTTTTCTTTCTTTTTGCTACAGCAAATATCGATGCTTCAATAAATAGTTTTGTGCTTGTTTTCTTCAACACCTGTTCCAAAACCTTGGTGGGGGTGTGACACCTAGGGGCAGCACACACACCCCTTCAGCATTACTAGGCTTTGCTAAGTGATCTCGGAGTACCTCCCAAGGACCACATTTAAGAGGACTCATTTACCTGCATCCTTACCAGCATCTGATACTTTCAAATTCACTGTTTTTTCCTTTCAATTAAAATTTTTGATTTAATTTTAATTTTTTTGTGGTCCTGGGGATTAAATCCAGGGTCTTGTGTATGCTAGGCACACACTTTACCACGCGGATCCCCAAATTTTTTTTTGTACCAAGGATTGAACTCAGGGGCACTCACCCACTGAGCCACATCCCCAGCTCTATTTTGTGTTTTATGTAGAGACAGGGTCTCACTGAGTTGCTTGGGGCCTTGCCATTGCTGAGGCTGGCTTTGAACTCAGATCTTCCTGCTTCAGCCTCCAGAGCCACTGGGATTACAAACGTGGACCATCTCACCAGGCTGTTATTGGCCTTCTTAATGACCTTTGTACTCTTTTTTTGTGTATGTGTGGGGAGGACTGGGGATTGAACCCTCAGGTGCTTTATCACTGAACTACGTCTTTTTTGTGGGGGGGAAAGAACTACGTCTTTTTTTGCAGTACCAGGGATGGAACTCAGAGGCACTCAACCACTGAGCCACACCCCCAGCCTTATTTTGTGTTTAATGTAGAGACAGGGTCTCACTGAGTTGCTTAGCACCTCACTGTTTGCTGAGGCTGGCTTTGAACTCTTGATCCTCCTGCCTCAGCCTCCTGAGCCACTGGGATTACAGGCATGCGCCACTGTGCCTGGCTCTTCTTATTTTGAGACAGGCTCTCACTAAACTGCTGAAGCTGGCCTCAAATTCGCAATCCTCCCACCTCTCAGAGTTGCTAGGATTACAGGCGTGTGCCACTGCACCCCACCCATTTACACTCTTGCTGCTGCCTAAACAAAAGAAATGCTATTGTCCTTGTGTATATATCATAACCCCAGAGATCTCTTAGCTTCTGGTTCCAACCTGAAGCTCCCTTGAACTTTGTATATATCTTTAGTGAACACTTTGTAGGTCCCCATGCTCTCATTGTTAATGGCTTTGCTCAAGAGGTATCCCTGGAAGAGGCTGGTGTCCTGGGGGACTGCTTCGCACGAGGCAACGACGACCTGCTTCAAGGGGAGCTGCCATTGCACAGGGGCCCCCGAACCTGCACATCTGAGCATTCAGACTGAATCTCTTGCTCAGCTCCAGGCATGAGATGGAGACTTTAGAGGCTATTCCTCTCCTATAAGCCAATGACTTAGGATCCTAAAGCTCAACGCTGCACTGTGGACTCATTCCCAGGACTGACACAGGGAGATGACGGGTTCACAGCGGCCAGAATGGCGTGAGGCCCAGAGGTCACCTTTGCCATCTAAAGGATATAGGAAACACCATGTTGGTGTCTACCAGAAGCAGCTTTCCAGGGAATAGCCCAGATCAAGTGGACACCAGCCCTAATTATCCTTCTGGCCAAGATGGCAGAATGCCTAAGGGAGATGCCAGGAGGCAGAGTGACAGCAGCCACCTAGCAACCCAGTGGGCTGCATCCCTCCTGTCATGTGCCTGTTTCAAAGAGCAGATGCTCCCTAGCAGAGCCCAGAGGGGAACTGGGCAGCCATCAAGGCCAGGGTCTTGGTGGCTCCAGGCCAGGATGACCAGGGCTTCGAATGAAGACCGAGAAAGTTCGCAGTCAAACTCCTGTGTGCCACGCTTCCCCGCGAGGCTTCTCTCTCCAGGTGTCACTGGTTCTGGAATTCTCTCTGGCTGAGAGATTGGATCTGAAGTGTCAAATGCAGCTGGTCAAAGTTGTTTTGTTTTCTTCCTGGAAAAAAAATTTAAACTGTTCTGAATTTAGGGCTCACTTAACTCCTAAATACTGGATTAGAAATTAGCACATTGTTTCTTCGAGATTTACTCAAGGAGCTGGGGGTGTGACTCAGTGGTAGAGCGCCTGCCTAGCATGTGTGAGGCACTGGGTTCAACTCTCAGCACCACATATAAATAAATAAAATAAAGGTCCATCAACAACTAAAAAAATAAAAATAAAAAAAAGATTTACTCAAACAGCAGTTTTTATTTTTTATAAACTGGCCCCTACTATTAACTTCTTAAATCACTTACCTGTGGTTTACCTGATGGCTCTTTGTGGTTTTCTTTTTCTTTTTTTTGGTACCGGGGATTGAACTCAGGGGCACTTGACCACTGAGCCACATCCCCAGCCCTATATTGTGTTTTATGTGGAGACAGTTGAGTCTCACTGAGTTGCTTAGCACCTTGCTGTTGCTGAGGCTGGCTTTGAACTTGCCATTCTCCTGTTTCAGCCTCCCTAAGTGCTGGGATTACAGGCGTGCGCCACCGTACCCAGCTGTGGTTTTCTCTTTGGTACTGGGGATTGAACGCAGAGGCGCTTTACAACTGTGTCAAACCACCAGATTCTTTTTTTGTTTTCTTAATTTTGAGACAAATTCTCACTAAGTTGCTTAGGGCCTTGCTAAATTGCTGAGACTGGCCTCAAACTTGTGATCCTCCTGCTTCAGCCTCTCAGGTTGCTGGGTTTGCAGGAGTGCCCCACCTGGCCTGGCTCCCTCCGTGGCTGTATACCATACATGACTACTGGATGCCTAGAGTCTTCTGGGAGGCACAAGTGGGATTGGCACATATATTCCACTGCCCAGGTTGCTGTGCGTGGCTCATCTTACTGAGGGTGGGTATGTACAGCATAAGCAGCAGGGTGCCGGTCTACAAATTCACTTGGTGTGTTTCTGCCTGTGTGTCTAACGCTGCTCAAATGATGTTACTGTGGTGAGCGGGGGCTGGCTCATCTCCAGCCACCTGCGCGCGTTCCTCTCAATTCTGCAGTCACTGATGTCACCTTGGCAGCTTGAAATCAGCCATGGTGGGAGTATTTATGCCATGAAAATTTCCAAACGAACACCAAAAATAGTTACTGGGGCAGATGGCAACTGGGGAGCAAGGGTATCTTCAGACTTTGTGGAGTGTTTTTGGCTTTAAAATTTTTTTCCCCAGGCACTCTACCACTGAGCCACATCCCCAGGAACGCTTGCTTAACCACTGAGCCACATCCCTCTTTTTTTTTTAATTTTGAGACAGGGTTTCCCTGTTGTTTATAACCTCGCTATTTTACTGAGGCTGGCTTTGAACTTGTGATCCTCCTGCATCAGCCTCCAGAGTAGCTGGGATTATAGCTGGGCGCCATCACGCCTGGCAGCTTTTTAATTTTTTTATCATGTTCTTATGGATTTTTTTCAAGAGCGCTTTCTCTTTCCCTTCCTTCTTCCTTTCTTCCTCTTCCTTCCTTGGAGTTTGTGTTGATCCCATCAACTAGAAACTGCCTGGGGGCCAACCTGGCTGGTTGAGGAGGAGACCTGGGCAGCAGAGCCATGGGATGAGGGGCTGGGAGCTGGGGTTGGGCAGTGGCAGCCCAAGGACACACAGAGTGCATGCAGCAAGCAGTTCCCTAGAACCTCCTGCCAATTCTGAGTAGGAAGCCAGACTCATGCCATGTCCTTGGCTGAGAGGTCAGGTTAAAAACTGCAGTCACCAAATCTCAAGGATCAGACAGGAAAGCGAGTGTGAAGAGAAGACGCGGAAAGTGGTGGGGGCTCCCGGGAGGGCTGGGAGGAGGGCGTGTTCCACACCGTTCTCCGCGGGCGGGGAGGCCTGCCCACGGTGCCTGGGACCGTTTCCTCACAGCTTGAATGAAGAGGGGGCATTGGCTGCGCTCGGGAGACAAGGGCACACCAGGGCCGCGAGGACACGAATGCAATCAGGCTCCCCACGGGGGAGAAGGCTCTCTTCAGCCCAGGGGAGGCTGTGAACTGCGATAAACAAGTTCCAGGGAAAGCAGCAAACGCTAGGCGGCTTCCAGGAACCTTGTCACACAAGGACCAACCGAAGGTCCCGGTCGGTGCCTGGGGGTGAGAGGAGGGGCCCCCGATGGAGGGCTTGGCTGCCTTGGGAATTCTGAGCAGAGATAATGGAGGCCCCAGGTGCAGGAATAGGCCCCAGCCAGGAAAACCATCCAACAGGCAGCGAGTTGAGGATGTGGAGTGAGGCCCGGGAAGCGCTGCTGGCCCCGGGGATGGGGGTGAGGGCCCGGGGGAGCACCCCGCCCCTCCCTCGGAGCAGACACTGTCCAGGAACTGGACATGGGGGTGCCACATGTTTGCCTGGCATGTCCAGGAGGGCGTGGTGGGAGGACACGGTGGGCCATTCCCAGCTAGACGCCAGCCTGGCACTTTGGGCCAGTAACCCCCTGACAGTGTGGGCAGCACCCCCTTGAGGTCTTGGGGAATGGGGCTGTCGCTAGTGTCAGGGGGCGGAACAGCCCATCCTAGCAGCAGGGGTGTGGTGCTGAGCAGCAGCCCAGCGCCCCGCCTTGCTGGACCTGTTTTTTGGCCTAGCTGCTAAAGTCCTTCCCTGTCCAGATAAATCATACACAGCTCCAGCACGGGATGTTCGCCCTCGTCCGCACTGTCCGCATGCGGAGGCCTGACCGTGAGAAACCACCACCGGCCTTACATTCTGCTGGGCCTACTGGCTGTCAGCCCCAGGGTGCCAGTCAACGACGGGTAAACCAAGTCCGCCGGCTGACGACGGCTCTCGGCAAGTTACACGTCGAATTCACGGAACATCACCAAATCAGAATATCCAGATGCAGTTTGGGGCATTTTTTGTTTGGTTTTAGGATTGCAGGGGTAAGTTTTAAGCTTACACATTCCCAAAACCTGTCAGGAAGCCAGCCACTGCTCCTGGGGTACCAGAGGAGGGCCCCCAGGCT
>PVHX01014899.1:0-35327 GCA_004024805.1 Geosciurus inauris | reverse complement strand
CACACACAATCTTTACAGAACAGGTGACAAGTCCCTGTGGGTCCTTGAATGTAGGAATCAACAGGCAGAGCAGGGAGAAGAGCCATCCAGGAAGAGGGACATGAGCAGGAGGGCATTCTGTGGCAGGAAGCCAGGCCAGAAGAAAGGCAAGATGAGCTGAAGTCTTGAAGCAGAGAGGGTTCTGGACCCGTAGACCACGCCCTGTTCATAGGGTCTATGTCCCTACTGTCCACACGATTCCTCTCAGAATCTAGAGCAAGTTCCCTGTTAATTTTTATTTATTTTTGGCACTAGGGATGGACCCCAGGTGTGCCCTACCACTGAGCTATGTCACTAGCCCTCATTCCTTTTAAGAATTTGAGACAAGGAGCCTGGTGCAGTGGCACATGCTTACAATCCCAGTGAAGGGGGCTGAGGCAGAATTTCAAGTTCAAGGCCAGCTTCAACAATTTAGCAAGGCCCCATGCAATTTAGTGAGACTCTGTCTCAAAAATAAAAACATAAAAAGGGCTCAGTGATAAACTGCCTCTGGGTTCGAGTCCCAATACCCACTCCACCCCCTTTTTGAGACAGGATCTAAGTTGCCCAGGCTGGCCTTGAACTTGCCATCTTCTTATCACAGTCCCTTGAATGTCTGGGACTACAGGCGTGCACCAACAGCTGTAGCAGTGTAGCGGACTGGAATTTTATACCAGCAAGGTGATTATTATTGTCATAAATTTCTGGTTTGACAGTTATAATTAAAAAGAAAAAACATAAAGCAATTTTAACAGCCCCTAAATGGGAGCTGGGTCAGATAGCACCGTTACAGATGAGGCTCTTCCCAGCCCTCCTAACCCCAGCACTTACCCTCTTCTTCCTCTTTCACAGATGAGCTGTGGGCGTCAGCACCGCTTCCCAATGCCAGGGTGCAAAACTTCACAAGGGCAAGATCAGAGCATGGGTTCTGGAGCAGGTACCTGTGGTACATCAAGCTTAGCCTCACTGTGTGACCCTGGACAAGTTCCTTCACTTCTCACACCTCGGTTTTCTCATCCATGAAGTGGAGAGAAAAACGCAACTCCCTCCTAGCGTGGTTATGTGGGTTAAATGAATTAGTACTCACAAAGAGCTTGGCTGTAGCAAATGCTAAATAAGCATTTGCTATCATCGTGGGAAGTCTCAGTCCATTCTTAGAGCCCACTGAGATCAAAGCAACTGCTGTGTGTCTGTTCTCCTGAGCCCTTTCCTTTAAAGGGAGGAAAAACACTCTGACCCCCAGGGAACTTCTGGAACGTGTGAGAGGGAGTGAAGGCATGGGGAAGAGTAGTGGTTAAGGCCGGGTCTTAAGATTCTAAGCCTGAGCAAGAATAGGGATTAAAGGTAAGTGGTGGGCCAGGGCAGCTGAGGACCAAAGGAAGGCAAACAAGAAAGAAGCTAGTGGGTACCAACGCCTCAACTCTGTGACAGACATTTGATGTATGCCTCCCCATGGGAACTGGGTCTGTGACCTGAACAGCAGGCATCTGCCCGCAGGGTTCTCTTTCTACATGGAGTCCTCCAGGCTGGCCCTGGCCAGGGAGGATAGGTGGAAAGGTGTGAACCCACCAGAGCAGGACACAGGAAGACAAGCCAGATGCCATCATTGTGAGAACTGGGTTGCATCTGCTTCTTTTTTTTTTGGTACCAGGGATTGAACTCAGGGCTACTCAACCACTGAGCCACATCCCCAGCCCTACTTTGTGTTTTATGTAGAGACAGGGTCTCACTGAGTTGCTTAGCGCCTCGCTGTTGCTGAGGCTGGCTTTGAGCTCGCAATTTTCCTGTCTCAGCCTCCCTAACTGCTGGGATTACAGGCTTGTGCCACTGCGCCTGGCTTATTTGTTTGTTTTTAAAATTTTTTTTTAGTTGTTGATGGATCTTTATTTTATTCATTTGTTATTTATATGTGGTGCTGAGGATCGAACTCAGTGCCTCACACATGCTAGGCAAGTGCTCCACCACTGAGCCCCAGCCCCAGCCCCTGCTTCTAAGAGGGTCTAAGGAGGCCCTGCTTGTTCAGCGTGGGGCGGGGGCAATGGATGAGGAGCTGTGCACACCAAGGCTGGTGGGGGCTGACAGAGGGCTGCAGCCATCTCGGTTCAAATTCCCCTCGCGGGGCAGTGGTGCTAAGCCCTAGCTAAAGCTCTGCCTGGGCTTCTGGGACCGTTCACCAATTCCACAGGGGCAAAGGACATCTGAGTTATCCTGTGAGCAGGAGGGAACCCAGCCGTCTGGGAGTGAGGGTGAGGGCTCCCCAGCTTCTGAGCAAATCAGAGGCTTGAGGAGTGAGGGGTCTAGTCGCAAGGGACACCTGGGCCTAGTCACAAGGAAGAGCTGGCGAAACTGACAGTGAGGGCGCTGGAGGAAGCAGCCTGCAGGCCCCGGGTTCCTGCTCAAGAAACAATAATCTCCAGGGACAGAGTGGTGGAGGAGTAGTCGGCTGAACTGCAGGAAGCCGGCACTCAGGACGGAAGGGGCCACCCCTGCCTCCGCCCCCAGTAGGGCCGCTTTGGGCCTCTGTGGGTCTGGGTGTCCCTCGCCTCCCACCTGCTCTCGGAGATCTGAGCCGCCTCCTGCTGGCAGTGGAAAGGAATTCGCCCGGGATCCTCTCCAGGAGCATGTCTCCTTCCTAACTCGGGGCCCCTTCTCTGCGAAGATGCTCCACAGCCCGTCCTCAGGGTGGAGGCCGTCCTGCCAGTCTGGTTTCTCTGGCCCGCTCACGTAGCCGCACTCGAGCAAACAGTGCGAGGTTAACAGTTGGAGGCTCCTGGGAGCGCGCAGTCTGTGCGCGGAGACACAAACTGAATTCAACTCAGCGCAGGCAGATGGGACCACGGATGCAAAATCTGCAGCAGGAGACCCACGGGCCCAGTGCCTGCCCCAGGGAGTGACCGGGTCTCCCCTCATTCTGTGGAATACCTCCCTTCCCCATTTCTCCACAGCCCCTCTCGGTCCATCTTCCCTTCCTTCCTGATAGCGAGGAGGGGTTTGGGGGATCACGGAGGAGACCCCCGAGCTCTGCTTTCTGCCTGAGAGTGTGTTCATTTTCCCGTGGGGGTGGGCGCTGCATCAACAAGGAACTGCCCTCGCGCCACGAACACGCGGTCATTCCCCGGCCCAGCGCGGCGCGCACGCAAGCTCTCTCCGCTGTCGGCCGGTGTCCTAACGCCAGATCGCGCGGTCAGCCCCTAAGGGACAGCATGTAACCCTTTGCACTCAGGAGTCAGAGGCGACCCCCGCTCCCAGGAACGTGCAGAGGGGTGACGACCAACTTTGCGCACAAGTATGGGGCTGAGGCCGCGAGTCCTGGAAACGCGGACGGGGGTGGAGGGGACAGAGGGGTCTGAGGAGGGCTTGGCGCTCCAAAAGAGGGCTCGGGCCTGCTCTGGGAGCGGGAGACCGGGGGCGGGGAGGAGGCTCCTCCATGCTCCAATTGAGCCCTGGAAAAACCCCGGCGCGCAGGGAGGAGGCGGGCAGGCGCGCAGGCAGGCCAGGGACGGCGGGAACAAAGGCGGCCCGCGGCCGGATGCAGTCATGGAAAAACCCAACGGGGCGCTGGCGCGGGGGCGGCGCGAGCCCGGCAGCAATACCACCCTAGCCGGATGGCCCGGGCGGGGCTGCTTTCGGCCTCCGCCCCGGAGCGCACCGCGCGGAGCGCAGGGGAGGCCCCAGGAGCAGGAAAAATGCCGGGCGGGAAGGGAGTATTGGTCCCCACGCCCCAGATGCCGCACGTCGCGTGCTCCGCGCCGCGAGTGCAGGCGGCCTGGGCTGGTACACGTGGGGCACACGGCCACCTGGCTGCTCAACGCAGCTGCGGCAGCCAGTCGCGGCCCGCACGTAGGAGGCGCGCACAGGCGGCAGCTCCAGCCCGCGCACTCCTGCGCGCACATGATCACTTACACGCACGTGCGCCCAGACACGCGAGCTCCCCGGGCGCAGAGCAGGGGACGGTTGGATGGCGGGGCGGGGGTCCAAAGAGAGGCTCGTTAGGGCGGGGCCCCGGGGCGAGGCTGAGAACTTCAGAAGCCGGGGGCAGGGGCATTGGGGGAAGCCGCGGTGAGGCCCGCCCAGGTTTTACAGGTGCGGGGCCTGCGCCTGGGGCAGGGGGCGGGGTGGGGCCGACCGCCCGTGTCCCGCCCGCCCCAGGGCTAGAGTTTCCCTCCAGCGCGGGAGGCTGCCCAGCCTAGCCTGGTCTTGTAAATGGTAAATCTGGCATTTGACGGGTAGGTGGCACAACGGGTTTTTCTGTAGAAAAGTAGTGTTGGCACAAGATGGACCTAGTGACTCTAAGACTTTTCCAGTTCTGACTTTTTATGAAGGAGGAGGAACTGGGCCCAGAGGCCATAAAAGGAGTTGGTGGGAGCTGGCACCGCTTCTTCCTGGTTCAAATGTTCCTTTGTTTCCTGGTGCTTCCGCCTGCCTCGTGATGTGCAAGGAATAAAACCTGACCCCTCGGGGTCCCTGGGCTGTGAAAGGGTTGTAGGTTAGCACGTGGTTATGGTGCCCCGGAGCCAGTCTCTGGGAACAGAGGAGGCCATCGACTCTGCCCAGGTGGGTGCTGAAATGGGTAGTGAGTGGAGTGGGGTGGGGGTCCCCAGAGGGCAATGAAGCCCAGGACTTCAGGGGCCTCTGGGCAGGGGGAAAGAAAAAAAGAAGAAGAAGGTGGGGGAGTCAGGTGGGGACAGCCCAGCGGAAAGACAGTTGTGGCCATGATTCAGTGGAAGGTCAACAGAAGAAGGGTCACCAGTGACCCCACAGAGTCAAATGAACTGGTATCTGCTTGTGATCTCTTGGCGACTGACCTTGGAATGTGACGAAACTTGTTGCTTGTCCCTCTCCTGATCTTATCCGTCCTTGGGCCTTAAGTTTCTCATCTGTGAAATGGGAGCAAGAACTCGTCCACAGGGCTGTTTTGGGAATTGAAAGTGGGTATAAGTTACCCTTCCATCCTGCCTGCCCTTCCTCCCAGTGAGACAGAGATCGACTCGCACCTTTGCTCAACATCTCTCCCTTCTTTGCAGCTTCTCAAAGTCTTCAGCGGTTTCTCCTTAGTACTCCTAAATCCTGGTTTCTTGCGAGCAGATGGGAAGGTCCGGTGCAAGGAAGGCTGGGGGAACAGCACCCCCTGGTGGCCAGTTTCAGGAGGGCCTGGTCAGTTCCCAACCTGCTGGGTGGCTTCTTGGCATCTTGGTGTGTCAAGGTTCCATTCAGGGAGGATTTCCCTTCTGAGGTAGTTTCTTCCTAAGTTTAGGGAGCAGAGAGATGCTGGTTCCCCACAGCAGCATCTCCTGGGCCGTCTCATGACCAGCTTCCTCCACTTCAACAGGCTTCTCTCACTTCTGCCATGGAGAAATCAACAAACTTGCTATTTATACTGTGCTGTGTGATTTACAGAGCCCACTGACACACAGCGCTTCTCCCGAGGTGTGCGGTTTCTGGGTGGTGGCTGCTCTAGTTGCAGAGAGGATCATGGTTCCCAGGGTGGCTTAGGGCTGGTTTGAATTCCATCTCTTCCATCCAGCTGTGTAACCAGGGCAACGTCCAAAATATTGAATAACCAGCAGACAGGCATCAGCCAACCAGAACAGAGCCTGCTGTAAACACCAGGTACAGCCAAATCTGTTGTACCTTCTGAAGGTTCTAGAATAATCTCAGCCTCCCTGAACCTCAGTTTCTCCATCTGCAGTGGGGGGATGGGGATGGTCATAGTACCACTTTCTAGGGCTTTTGAAGTCTACTTAAGTTAATGCACGTAAGGGCTAGCCAAATATGTCAGGCACACAGGTAGCACCCGATCAGTGTTAGTTTCATTACTGGGCCTGCCTCCTCTCTGTGAGAGGTGTGTCACTCCTCAGACTCAAATGACTCAGGGTGATGCCACTCTAAAGGGAAATTCCCCAGCTGAGCCCACTGTGTGTACACAGGGCTCACCTCCTGCTTCCCACGCCTCCTCGTCAGCTCCTCCCTGTTGGACTTGTCTTTCCCATGGCACCCACCTGCCCCTCTGTGGCTGGCTGAGTGTTTCTTCTCTGATTCTGGTCCTGACCCTTCTCTTTTGCCCTGGACCTCCCTTCTGTACTAGCCTGAGCTCCCCGTCCTCACCCCGACAAGACACTTCCCATATCCCGTTTCCCCCAGGCCCAGAGCCACCCAGGTCCCTGTCTCCCCCAGCCCCAAGGGCAGTGACTTCCCTCAGTGCCACCTGCCTCCTGCCCCATGGTGACCTCCTATCCACTGGCAGCCCTCCCAACCACCCATTCTTGGTGCTCCAGCACATTGATCTTTCTTTTTTTTTGGTACTAGAGATTGAACTCAGGGGCACTCGACCACTGATCCACATCCCCAGCCCTATTTTGTGTTTTATGTAGAGACAGGGTCTCACTGAGTTGCTTAGCGCCTCGCCATTGCTGAGGCTGGCTTTGAACTCGCAATTCTCCTGCCTCAGCCTCCCTAAGTGCTGGGATTACAGGCGCCCGGCTCACACTGATCTTTCTAAAACTCAAGCTGTAGTGCTCCCATCTTGGAAACCTTCAGTGCCCCCTGCTGGCCAACCCAACCTAGGTCTCGTGTGTGTGTGTGTGTGTGTGTGTGTGTGTGTGTGTGTGTGTGTGTGTTTTACTGGGGATTGAACCCAGGGGTGCTCTGCCACTGAGCTACATCCCCAGCCCTTTTTATTTATTTATCTTTTGGGTCAGGGACTCTGTAAGTTACCCAGGCTGGCCTTGAACTTGTGATCCTCCTGCCTTAGCCTCCAGAGTCACCGATTATCAGCATGTGCCTCCATACCTGGCGGCATCAGTTAACATTTGATTGCTCCCTACACTGATGCTGTGCCTGGCCCTCTACTAAGTAAGCGTTTTATGTGTGCTATCTTATTTAATATTCCAACGACCCTCGGTTGTACCCCTATTATTATCCCCGCTTATATAGGACACAGCGGGGAAGTTCACAGGCAAGTAACTTGCCCAGGGTCACTCAGCTAGAAGAAGGCAAACGCAGAATCCAGACCATGCAGCCTGACTCATCCTGGGGGACTCTGGTGGAGCCTTCTCATATCTTTCTTGGAATCTCTGCTTTCCCATTTCACAAGCCCCTGGGGCTCTGGGCTTCAGCCCACTGGCCCTCCCCTCACCTACTTCCTCCACAGCCTCATCTTAGCCTCTAATGCACCTTCCCTACTCCCAATCAAAATCCTTTTCCATCTTAGCTGGGCTTGAGGGCCGCTGCTCTTTTGTCCACCCCCCCAACACACACCATCAGCCTGCACTCCCCCACTGCATGCTAGGCAAGCACTCTCTACTGAGCTACACTCCTAGCCCTGAAAGTACTTCTTTTTTGGGGAAGGGGTACTGAGAACTGAACCCAGGAGTGCTTAACCACTGAGCTATATCCCCAGCCCCTTTTTTATATTTTATTTAGAGACAGGGTCTCACTGAGTTGCTTAGGGCCTCACTGAGTTGCTGAGGCTGGCTTTGAACTCTCAATCCTCCTGCCTCAGCCTCCCAAGCTACTGGGATTAAAGGTATGTGCCACGTGCCCGGCCTAGAAGTACTTCTTAACCTTTATCATGCATCAGAATTTCTTCAGAAGCTTGTTAAATGGCAAATTCTGATTCAACAGGTCCCCGCGGAGGCCTACTGTGCACCGGGTGCTGTTCTGAGTGGGACACAGAATTCTGCATCCCTTATAAGCTCCCCAGTGTTGCTGATGGTGGCATGAGGACCACACTAGGAAGGCTCTGGATTTGCAGAAGCACAAGTGTCCACAGTGTATCTATAAATGTCCTCTGAGTACCTACTTAGCTCAAGGCAGTCCATGGGTTATACTCCATCCCTGAGCACTAGCCAGGCTATCGCAGAGGTTGAAACTAATAGGTCCCAGCACTTCCAGACGTGCTGCAGGAACTGCCCATGTGCTGAACAGCAGCGGGTACATACAATGTACCACACTCTGTCCGGCACCAGTGGTGCTTGACATTTACGGTCCCAAAGCTGCCCCGTTAGGAGCTATCCTGTGGCTCCTGCCTCACAATAAAAGCTGGATTCTTCTTTCAGGCCCTGCTATGACGTCATCTTCCATCACAGCCTCATTCTAGATGTAACGTTGTATACCCTTGAATCAACACCTCAACTCCTTCCCATCCAGAGTCCCGGTTAGTATTTGTCCACCAAGCCATCCAAGGCCTGGCCTCTTTCTCAGACATAATCTCTACAGAGTGGCCGCCCTTGACCTAGATGAAGTTTGATCTAGAGCAGCTGCCGCCAGCCACAATGGGCATTCTCTACTGTATCATTGTTTTATTGATTTTTTTTTTTTTTGGTACTGGGGATTTAACTCGAGGCCCCCCCCCTTTTTTTTAAGTTTGAGATAGGGTCCCATTAAGCTACTGGGGGCCTTGCTAAATTGATGAGGCTGGCCTTAAACTTGTGAGCCTCCTGCCTCAGCCTCCTGAGTCACTGGGATTATAGATGTTTGTCTCCATGCCTGGCTGTTTCATTAATTTTTATTTATTTTTTGGTTCTGGGGATTGAACCCAGGGGCCTTTAACCACTGAGCCACATCCCCAGCCCTTTTTTAATTTTTAATTTAGACAGGGTCTCACTAAGTTGCTCAGGGCCTTGCTTAGTTGCTGAAGCTGGCTATGAATCTGCGATCCTCCTGCTTTGTTGATTTTTATAGGACTTCTAGATTCCATGTTATTGCATTATCTTTTTAATTCCTTCTTGCCTGCTCCCCTGCTGGACTCTGGGCAGGGATGTTTGTCCACCTTCCTGTACTTTACCATTAGCTCCTGGAACAGACTTGGTGCACACTAGGCCTCCACGGGGGCCTGTTGAATGAATGACTGTTACTGCGTGTTGGAAGGGCTAGAGGTGCTCAAGTAGGTAAGAGGAAGGAGGCTTAGTGGAAGGTGACTCTGATAAGGAGAGTAACCTGCAGGGGCTTTGCCAGGTTGCGCTCCTGGGTCAGAATCACTGGAAGGCAGGCAGAGGGGGACGTGGGCTGAGATGCAGTCTCAGAGGAGGCTCAGCTGACTCCATGGGGCCTTCTGGAGCAGATATGGTCTTTTTCTTGTCCTAAGTTGGGACTGGACCTTTTTATACTGATGTTCATCCTCATTGGATGCTCCAAGAAGGGGGAGGTATGAGCTTGGGCTAGGCATTTTCTTTGATTGAGGCAGTCTCCAGAGGGAGCTGACAGCTGAGGGCCATCTCATCAGTCCTGAGCAAGTCCATCAGTCCTGCAGGGGATCTGGTCAGTGCAGCATAGCACCACCAAGTGGGGCTCACTTGGACAGGAGGGTGGGATTCAGATAAGCTGGAAGAGAGTGCAGGGCTGTGCAGGGGGCCAGCAGGTCCCTGGCAGGGGAGTGTGCCTGCCCAGGGGGAGATGAGCCCAGGAGGTGCTGAGGCAGGAGTTCTCTTCCTGGGCTTCCCCAGGGCAGAGTGAGGTGAATCATGGGTGAGACCCTAGGAAACCACAAACATATCCTTGACTTTTGTTCTTTTATGTTGTTCTAATGCTGGTCAAATGTCAGACTAATCAGTCAGTTTTGACACTTTACATGTCACGTCATCACATCATGTGGATGTCCCTCCTATAGTCTCTCTCTCTTTTTTTTTTTTTATGGTGCTGAGGAATTGAACCCAGGGTCTCATGCATGTCAGGAAAGAGCTCTACCACTGAGCCACATCCCCAGCCCCTATATTTTTTTCAAGAGCAAGTGCTCTTTAGCTGGAGAGAGAAACTTCCAGCATCTGTAAATTCATGTTTCTGGAAGTGTCTGTGGTTTTTGTTCCTTTGGTGGGGAAGTATTTGGGTACCCTGTGTGATATCTGCTGGACCTCTGAGGATCCCCTGGAGGCCTAGACTATAGAGTGAGAGGTTAAGACAGTGCTCCCCAAAAGTGGCCAGGGGCAGCATTGGGAGAGGCCAGCAGATGGACCCTGAGAAAGGGACAAGGGGACTGTGTCTAGGAAGGAAAGGAGGTTGGCATGGTGTCCAGGATTTAGCATTCAGGCCAGCTTCACGAGCATGTGACCTGCAGTCACACAGGGCCCCATTTCTTTTTTTCTTTAGTATTGGGGATCGAGCCCAGGGAAGCTTAGCCATGGGCCACACCCCCAGCTCCTTTTTATTTTGTATTTGGAGACAGGGTCTTACTAAGTTGCTTAGGGCCTTGCTTAGTTGCTGAGGCTGGCTTTGAATTTATGATCTCCCTGCATCAGCCTCCCAAGTTGCTGGAATTACAGGCTCAGAGGTTCCCATTCTTAGTTTTCCTTAGTTTAATGCTTTTCTGTCACCATCTTGAATTTTTGAAAAAAAATTTTTTTGAGATGATGGTCTTATCCTGTTGTCCCACCTAACCTTGAACCCCTGGGCTTAAGCAATCCTCCTGCCTCAGCCTCCAGTGTAGCTGAGACCATAGGCACATGCCACTACAACTGGCTTGAAATTCTTTTTTTTCAGTACTTGGGATTGAACTCAGGGGTGCTTTAATACTGAACTACATCCCTAGCCCTTTTAAACATTTTTAAAAATTTTGAGACAGGGTTTACTAAGTTGCAGAGCCTGGCCTCCAACTTGTGATTCTCCTGTATCGGCTTTCTGAATAGCTTGGATTACAGGCAAGTGCCACGTACCAGCTGGCTTGAACAACTTTTTTTTTTTTTTTTTTTTGTGGTACTGAGGATTGAACTCAGGGGTACTCGACCACTGAGCCACATTCCGAGCCCTATTTTGTGTTTTATGTAGAGACAGGGTCTCACTGAGTTGCTTAACAAACACCTCACCGTTGCTGACACGATTCTCCTGTCTCAGCCTCCCTAAGTGCTGGGATTACAGGCTTGAGCCACCGTGCCCGGCTTGGCTTGAACTTCTTAATCATTTTTGAGCAAGGGATCTTAACTTTTCATTTGGTACTGGGACATACAAATTATGGATCTGATCCTATTCACCAGGTCTGGATCCTGGGCCCAATTTCTGGGAAACCTGGATGGAGGGTGTGCAACACCTGAGCTGGTGTCCTTGTGCATGAAACAGGCATCATGGTGCCACGTCCACCCAGAGGGAAGGAGGGGACGTAAGTTGGAGACTTGTCTCAGCTGCAGATTGGGCTGTAGAGAGTTGCTGTCCTGGAAAGCCAGCATAATGACTGCTCTCAGAGATGCCAGCTGCCTGCTGCACTTGGAGCCCCCCGGTCGGTCTGTCAGATGGCAGCCACCAGCTGTTGATGAGACGCTGGAGTTTACAGGGATGGGATGATGCCTCCCTGGGCCAGACAGTGTGCCCTGGCTCCTGGGCAGATGTCTGTTCTGGTTGTTGTGTTAGGACTACCAGGCTGGGGGGGTGGTGGCAGCTCCCTGGAGACAGATGGTGAGGGGCTTGAACATTACCCTGTACTGACATGGTACTAGTAGGAAGGAGTGTGGGAGACGCCTGAGTGGACTGCATTTCCTAAATCTGAGGTCCCGTCCTAGTCTTGAGTCTGAGCCACTGGCAGGCCTAGGCCAGTGCGGGCCCAAATTTAGGTGACTGCTTTACCTGTGGACACTTGAGAGTACGTCTGCGCCTGTCATGTCTTGTTCCTCGTGGTCTTTTCCACTCTGGCTTCAACCTCCTTTCTCTTCTATGAGGGATGCTGCCCGCCTCAGTTTACCCAAGTGATTGTCACTTTGTCTTTGCAGTCCATCCTCAGTGGGCCTGACTGAGGCTATTCTGCACTGTCCCTCGATCTTTGGGGGCAAGGGGCCACAAGTCCTGTAGCCCATCTGCTCACCAGGGCGCCCAGGTGTTGAATATCGGGACCTGACAAAGGGTTCCGATGCTGGAGGCAACTGGCAGCAAGAAAGGGCAGAGACCGTCCTCAGTCCCTTGGGAATACCGCACTGCGCGCCTACTGTGTGCCAGAGGGGGCGGGGGGCGGCTGCCACGAACAGAAGCCCCTTTCTTCAGGGGCTTACGCAGGAAAGCGTTTATAAATAGGACAAAGCGGGGCGGTCCAGGGGCCTCCAGGACACGAGGGGGAGAAAAGCAGGGCGCGGGGAGCGAAGGCGGGGAGCCCGATGGAGGGCGCAGACCCCGCCCCGCCTGGGTCGGCGGCCTCGGCGGCCTGAAAGGGCCTCTGTGTCGCGGACCCCGCCTGCCGCGGCCGGGAGCTCACTTCCTCGGCAGCGCCAGACCCCGGAGGCTCCGCGGCCCCTCTGGGGACAGACACAAATAGTTCCCGGCCCAGCTGCCCGGCCAGTTGCCTTGGGAACCAAACTCAATTGGCTGACGTCACCGGGCTCGTTGCGTAGCAACCGTCGCAGACTCTCCCTGCTCGCCCGGGCGCTGAGGTCGCGGTCGCTATGGAGACGCCGGGGCGGGCCCGCGACGCTGGGCCCCGCCCACTCCTCCGTCCCGCGGGCAGCGCTCGCCTCCGCGGCCTGCGCGGAGTCCGCGCCGCGCTTCCCGCGGAGGAAACGGCGCCGCCTGGCCAGACACCCGGCCTCGCCCTCGGGCTGGCCGGGCCGCCCGTGGCCGGAGAAAGGCCCTTTGTGGCCCGAGCGCGCCCGGCAGCCTGCCGGGATTTCTCCCGCAGACGCAGGCCTTTGTTCGCCCTCACCCCTGGTTGCTCCTCCAGCGGGATTTGCCCACCAGGCCCCACCCTGCTCCGCTAGCCAGGAGCAGGTGGCCGCACGGGCGTTTGCGTCCCCTCCCTTGTGGTCACCCAGGAAATCTCCGCTTGGCCACCTGCCTTGCGGGAGGGCACGCCGAGCCCCACCCGCTGCGTTCTGCTGCCGTCCGACCTCCACGCCTGCGCCTGCCCCCTGGCGTTTGTGCTGGGTGGCCCTCACCTCCATCACTGCTGGGGGACAGGGTTGGGGCTGCAGTCAGGCCAGGCCAGGCCCCTGGGTGAGGGGAATGGGGACAGTGGGCTTTGTTCTTAGGATGTCTCTCTGCAGTTTCACCCTAGCAGAATACAAAGTGCTGAAAGCCAGGCCAGTCTGGGAAACAAGGTCCAGAACCTCAGGTAGGGCCAGTGGCCACCTGCCACCGTGAGCCTCCCTGGCCTACCTACCTTCATTACTATTCCTGGCTGAGGAATCCTAACCATTTCTTGCTAGAGGAACTTTCGTCTCCTTCAAGTTCTTTATGGTGGTGGCCATCTGTGGAGGTGTTTTTCCTTTATTTTGAATAGTACTACTACAGAAGGTTAGTAGCAAAATACTTCATTTTTTTCCCCTTGTGCCAGGTATTGAACCCAGGGGTGCTTAACCATTAAGCCTCATCCCTAGCCCTTTCTATTTTTTTTTCTTTTGGTACTGGAGATTGAACTCAGGGGCACTCAACCACTGAGCCACATCCCCAGCCCTATTTTGTGTTTTATGTAGAGACAGGGTCTCACTGAGTTGCTTAGCGCCTCGCCATTGCTGAGGGTGGCTTTGAACTCGCGATTCTCCTGTCTCAGCCTCCCTAAGTGCTGGGATTACAGGTTTGCACCACTGCGCCCGGCTATTTTTTATTTAGAGACAGGGTCTTGTTAAATTGCTTAGAGCCTCACTAAATTGTTGAGGCTGGCTTTGAACTTGTGATCCTCCTGCCTTAGCCTCCCAAATTGCTGGGATTACAGGTGTAATCCCATACTACCCCAGCACAAAACCAAATTTTTAGGTGGTTTCTAAATTCTCATTGGTTGACATTTAAAATTCAGAGATACAGAGGAGTCTTTCTTAAATCCATGGAGTTTGGGGGCATACTGAAAGATCTGAATATCTTGGCTGTTTCCAAATCACACAGTTAAAGAATAGTGCTGGGCGTGGTGGCACATACCTATAATCCTAGGGATGCAGAAGGCTGAGGCAGGAGGAAGGCAAATTCAAGGCCAGCCTCTGCAACTTAGTGAGACTGTCTCAAAATAAAACATAAAAAGGAACAGAGATATAACTCAGTGGTAAAAGCACCTCTGGGGTCAATCCCCAGTACCACAAAGAAGAAAATAAAAATAAAGTTGTGACAAGTTCTCAAATAGTGGGTGACCATGCCCCAGGGCCCACTAGGAGTGGGCTGCGTGGCAGACATTCAGCCCCATCTGCTGTTCTGGCCTGTATTTGTGGGAAAGGTGACCTTTGTCTGCTGGGGAAGTTTAAGATACAGGAAGTGTGGAGGTTAGGGTGCTACCTACAATCCCAGACCTAGAGGAGCCAGGAGGCACAGGCTGCCACAGGTCTGTCCTTTACTCTTTGGGAGGAGCTTGGCTCAGGGTAGGGCAGAACAGCCTGCTGAGAGAGGCACCAGGAATAGTGAAGGAGGATCCTGTCCAAAATGTGATCCAGGCTGGGCCAGAGTCCCTCCTCCAAGACAAATTTCTCCTTTCTGGTCTTGGAGGCACAAGCCTATGGACCTGGAGTTTCCAGGACCCTGAAAAGAGCAGAAGGCTGGAGGAAAGACAGAGGAGCCATGGGAGGTAGAGGAGACAAGCGACTCAGGAGGATTGAGCAGCTCTGAGTCCCCGATGCCAGGCATCCCAAAGCCATCTCTTTCCTAGCTCTTTGTGACACAGTCCATCAATGCCATTTGTGTCTAAACTACTTCACATTGGATTCTGTCACTTCCAATTAAGAGATTCCTGAACAATACACAGGCAACACAGAAAATGCAAGAAGGAAGAAAATTGACTTTGTGTACCCACTGTTAAATGCTGTTTCAGTGTATTTTCTTTTTTTTTTTGGTACTGGAGATTGAACTCAGGGGCACTTGACCACTGAGCCACATCCCCAGCCCTATTTTGTGTTTTTAGGTAGACACAGGGTCTCACTGAGTTGCTTAGTGCCTCTCCGTTGCTGAGGCTGGCTTTGAACTCGTGATTCTCCTGTCTCAGCCTCCCTAAGTGCTAGGATTACAAGTGTGAGCCACCGCGCCCGGCTGTAGTTTCTATTGCTATAACAAAATACCTGAGTCTGGGTAATTTATAAAGAAAAGAAGTTTAGTTAGAGACCAGACTCAGAAACTTAGTGAGGCCTTAATCAACTTAGTGAGACCCTGTTTCAAAATAAAAAATAAAAAGGGGTATGGATGTGGCTCAGTGGTAAAGTGCCCCTGGGTTCAATTCCAGATACCAAAAAACAACCCCCCTCCCAACCCAAGTTTATTTATCTCATGGTTCTGGAGGCGGGAAGTCCAAGAGCATGGTCCTGGCATTTGCAAGAGTCTTCTCACTGCATCATGATATAGTGGGGTATCCCTGAGTGAGACAGAGAAAGTGTCTAGCTTGGGTCTTTCTCCCTCTTCTTATAAACCTGCTAAGGTCATGTGGGGCCTGCCCTAATGACCTCATTGACTTCTAATCACCTCCCAAAGGTCCCACCACCAAATACCCTTACAATATAAATTTGGGGATTAAATTTCTGACACATGAAATTGAGGGGGACACGTGTGAACTTTAGCATTCTGATTAGAAAGATACATGTTATTTTTGTGCTGAGAATTGAACCCAGGGGCGCCTGACCACTGAGCTACATCCCCAGTCCTTTTATTATTTTGAAACATGATCTTGCTAAGTCGCTTAGGGCCTTGCTAAATTGCCAAGGCTGCCCTCGGACTTGCCATCCTTCTTGTCGCTGAGATTACAGGTGTGCACCACCATGCCCAGCAAAACTATGTGAGTGACCACGGCATCTCTGTGAGGCAGATGGAGGATCTGTCTTACAGAGGAGGAAACGGGAGGTTTGGAAACATCGAGGCCTTCTCCTACGACCACAGTGTCTGTCCACCTGTGCAGGACTCCGCGGGGTGGCCAGCTTGCTTCAGGCTCAGGTTCTGAGACCCCACAGCCCGCCCCGCCTCTGAAGAGCTTGGCTGCTGGCTGGGGCCTGAGGCCTCCGGGCTTTGGTGCTTGGGTCTCAGAGCACTGCCGCGTTGCTGTGCCGTTGCTCAGCTCTGCCCGCAACTCTGCTTGGAGGGTCTGTGCCCCTCTGTCTTCCTGCCCTTGTTCCTAACAGCTTCCTAGGATGCATTTGCAGCCCCAGCTAGCCAACGGTGGTGTCTCAGGTAACACTCTGAACCTCCACTGGCTCACAAGTGTCGCTCAAATTCCCAGGCTCCCGGCCCAGCGCTCCGGTGCGAGGCAGTGTTGCCTTCTCTCCAGCAGGGGGCGCGTCCCGCAGTCTCAGGGACTCTGGAACCTCAGAAATAGGGTTCTCTCATAACTGGGGAGGCCCTGGTCTTTCATTTAAATATTTAAATGTGTACTTCAGACCTCATTTACCTACCCTTTATGACATCCTCCTCGTAGAATGCCCTTATCCATGATCACTGCTTTGGAGAGACGCTTTTTCTTCCTAAAACCTTTTCCTCACCCAGCCAAACCCAAGAACCAGACCACGGTCACATGGTGATTCCGGCCAGTTAGCCAAGTGGCCACAGACTGAACAAAAACATTGTCCTTCCAAAGCCAGCAAAAACTGACAAAGATTTGGCTTTACTTTTTTTTTTTTTGAAACTAGTCGTAAAGTGGTACTGGGGATTGAACCCAGGGGCACTTACCCTCTAAGCCACATCCCCAGCCCTTTTTATTTTTTATTTTGAAACAGGGCTTCACTGATTTGCTGAAGCTGGCCTTGAATTTGCAATCCTTCTGCCTCAGCCTCTTGAGTTCCTGGGATTACAGGTAAGCACCACCATGTCTGGCTAATTTTTTTAAAAATGGTTTTTTGTTTGTTTTTTTCCTTATTTTCATTTATTTATCTTTATGTGGTGCTAAGGATCAAATCCAGTGCCTCACATATGCAGAACAAGCTCTTTACCCCTGAGCCACAACCCCAGCCCCCCTAATTTTTTTTAAACAAAAAAAATATTCTTTTTAAAAACAATCTAAATTTTCCCCATCACTTGACTTTGTGGGTCTCTCTCCCTCCGTCCCTCTCTCTCTTTCTCACACCAGCACACACACAGCTCAGACGGGAAAGGTCAGCAGCCATGGCTTTTTGGGCCCCCCAGGGCGTGGACTCCGAGCCAGGTTTGGTGTCCAGGATGTTTCTTGGGGATCATACCCTGTGAGGACAGATGAAGCCAAGTGGGCAGAGGGAGAAGTTGGGGCTTCGATGCCGGCCCCAGCCGGCCTCAGGGACAGCAAGGTGGCTCTCTGGAGGGGCTACTGCTCCAGGTTGTCCACTGCCAGAACTTTGGTACCTGGGGGAACAAGTCCTTCACTGAAGGGGGAGGAGGGGGTCCAACACAGCGTCCACCACACCCTGGGCTGATGTCCCTCTGGCCTTGTTGACGACTTCCCTAGCCAAGCTCCTGCTGGGTCAGTTGGTAGGCCGCTGGGCCTGTCTTGTCGACTCCTGGCCCAGCCTAACTGTCCATTTCAGCACATCTTCTATTTACTGGCCAGTCTTTCCGGCAGAACACAATCCAGAAGTCTGTCCCAGAGAAAAGCTGCCTATTGTCAGGTGTCACCCCTAACATGTAAATAAGAAGGCTCCCTGGCTTACTGAGAAGCTTTGCAGGGCTGGGGTTTAACTTTGTCCTGCCTCCAGTTCTCCACACCTGAGAGTACCTTCCGCATGGTCACCCCGTTATCCTCACCACTGTGACCTCTGTCTCTTTCTTCTGCGCCTGTTAACTGCGTCTCCCCAGCATGTGCCCCCTCATTCAGTGTTACTCCATCTAATATCATGCACCACAGGGAGGCTTTGGGGGCTGGGAAAAATTCCTCCATCCTCTTGGGTTGTTACTGGGGCTGTAAAATAAACTGACAAAAGACATTAACAGCAGAAGTGCCGTACAAATTTTATTTTGTACGTTAACACGTATGTTGAAATGTTTGTGTTATTTATTTGATGTTAAAAGTTTTCCATGATATGGGAGGAGGGGAGCTTCATAGAAAGAAAAGAAATTTCCGGAATAAGTGGAAGGTTTGATGGCTTTTATACCATCCTAACAAAGGACGATAAATCTGTGGAGTGTTGATAAGTCAAAGGAAAGGGGTTTCTGGGCTTTGGGGTGGTAAACTGGGGGAAGGTAAGTATGTGGGGACGCTGCTGGTAGAAGGACAGGGGTCACTGAGTTAGGCTTGTGAAGATTCCTCTCAGCCGTCTGTCTGTGGTGATGAGGTTGTTCTCCCCTTCCTGGTTTGGAAAAGGGAGGACCTGTTACAAAGGGGGTTTATAGCTGCTCTTCAGAGAAGGGGAAAGCAGAAAGCTCGTCCTAAGTTTGCTTTTCCTCATTTGCCTTCAGCTCCAAATATTCCTGAGCCAATCCAGCAGGGCAGCACCCACCTGAGTGCCCCGCGTCCGTGATGGGCGGGATCGCTCCCCCTGCCCGCTGCTCCTGTGTGTTATGAACCGCCTCCTCCTCTGCCTATGGATGGGGCCTGTCCCTAAGCTCCTGCCTTGGGGTTTCCGTTCATTCTCATTTCTCCCCAGGCCAACTTGTCCTGAGCTCCGGGGCACTGGGTTCTCTCCACGCGGACCCTGCAGCCCTGAATGTGCAGCCCAATTTCTCCCCAGGTGTCTGGCACCTGGATGCCTGGGCCCACCCCTGGGGAGCATATGCTGCCTGAGGTTTGTCACCACAACTATTTACCCCACAGCAAAGAGCAGGAGGAGCAGGTGGGGAGAGTCAAGAGCGGACAGAGGGTGGCTGGCCTGCAGGGCAGCGCCAACCAAGTCAGTCAGTGATGGGTACCTGGTGGGGGGTCAGAGGCAATTGCTGGGGTTCCTTCCCCAACTTGCCCCTGTACTGGTCATGGGCTGTGTCCTTACTGAGTAGCCAGGAGCTCCAAGTGTCAACACCAGCCTGTGAAGATGAAAAGGTGAGCTGGCTTCCTGTTTGTCATATCAAGGACCGACCAATGCTGTGTGGCTGTACACGCCTGTTATCTCAGGCACTCAGGAAGCTGAGGCAGGAAGATCACAAGTTCCAGGTCAGCCTGGGCAACTTAGAGAGACCCCATCTCAAAATGAAATTAAAATATAGGGCTGGGAGGGCTGGGATTGTAGCTCAGTGGTAGAGCGCTTGCCTCACACGCAGGAGGCACTGGGTTCGATCCTTAGCACCACATATAAATAAATGAATAAAGATATTGTGTCCAGCTACAACTAAGAAAATATATATAAAAAAAATATATGGGGCTGGGATTGTGGCTCAGTGGTAGAGCACTTGCCTCGCATGCGTAAGGCCCTGGGTTTGATCCTCAGCACCACATACAGAGCAATAAAATAAAGACATTGTGCCCATCTACAAAAACATTTTTAAAAAAATATAGGGCTGGGATATTCTTGGATAGGCAGAATCACTATTATTAAAATGGCCATACTACCCAAAGCGCTATACAGATTCAGTGCAATCCTAATTAAAGTCCCAAAGTCCTTTCTTATAGAAATAGAAAAGGCAATCATGAAATTCATTTGGAAAAATAAGAGACCCAGAATAGTCAAAGCAATCCTGAACAAGAAGAGTGAAGCAGGAGGCATCACAATACCAGACCTTAAACTTTACTACAAAGCTATAGTAACAAAAACAGCATGGTATTGGCACCAAAATAGATATGTAGTATATGGTACAGATATATGTAGTATATATGGTACAGAATAGAAGACACAGAGAGTAATGCACATAAATACAGTTATCTCATACTAGACAAAGGTGCCAAAAACATACATTGGAGAAAAGATAGCCTTTTCAACAAATGGTGCTGGGAAAACTGGAAATCCATATGCAGCAAAATGAAACTAAACCCCTATCTCTCACCATGCACAAAACTCAACTCAAAGTGGATCAAAGACTTAGGAATTAGACCAGAGACCCTGCATCTAATTGAGGAGAAAGTAGGTCCAAATCTTCATCACGTTGGGTTAGGCCTTGAATTCCTTAACAAGACTCCAAAAGCACAAGAAATAAAAGCAAGAATCAATAAATAGGAAGGACGTAAGCTAAAAAGCTTCTTCTCAGCAAAAGAAACAGTCAGTGAGGTGAACAGAGAGCCTACATTCTGGGAGCAAATTTTTGCCACACACACATCAGATAGAGCACTGATCTCCAGGATATATAAAGAACTCAAAACACTTTACTCCAAAAAAAAAACAACCCAATCAATAAATGGGCTAAGGAGCTGAATAGAAACCTCTCAGAAGGTGATATACAATCAATAAACAAATACATGAAGAAATGTTCAACGTCTCTAGCCATTAGAGAAATGCAAATCAAAACTACTCTCATTTCACCCCAGTCGGAATGGCAGCTATCCAAAATACCAGCAACAATAAGTGCTGGCGAGGATGTGGTGAAAAAGGCACACTCAAACATTGCTGGTGGGACTGCAAACTGGTGCAATCAATCTGGAAAGCAGTATGGAGATTTCTTAAAAAACTTGGAATGGAACCACCATTTGATCCAGCTATTCCACTCCTTGGCCTATACCCTAAAGACTTAAAAACAGCATACCACAGTGATGCAGCCACTTCAATGTTTATAGCAGCACAATTCACAATTGCAAAACTGTGAAAGCAACCCAGATGCCCTTCAATAGATGAATGGATAAAGAAACTGTGGTATATATATACAATGGAATATTATTCAGCAGTAAAAGAGAATAAAATTATGGCATTTGCAGGTAAATGGATGGAATTGGAGAACATTATGCTAAGTGAAGTAAACCAATCCCAAAAAACTAAATGCCGAATGTTCTCTCTGATTAGTGGATGCTGATACATAAGGGCGGTGGGAATGGGGAACATAGGAGAAATGGAGGAACTCTGGATGGGGGAAGGGAAGAGGGAGGGAAAGGGAAATGGGTGTAGTAAAGATGGTTGATTGAGATCGTCATCACTACCCTTGGTACATGTACGAAGACACAAATGGTGTGACTCTATCTGGTTTGCAACCAGAGAAATGGAAAAATTGAGCTCTATATATGTACTATGACTTGAAATGCATTTAAATAAATTAATTAAAAAAAATATATATATAGGGCTGGGGATGTGGCTCAGTGCTAATTCACCCCTGGGCTCAATCCTCAGGACCAAAACAAACAAACAAAAGCAACCAGCCACAGGTGATCCAAGGGACCAGATCCCCCTCCAGCTCATCGTTGCTGAAAGGAAACACACCCGCTGGCCCTTACCCTCAGCTTCCACTGACCCTTCTGGTGTTCCACATGTGTCCTTCCCACCAGGGAACCGTGACTTGTTTTCCTGGCCCTTGAGCCAGTCGTTCACCTGTGATGTCGCTGTCACCTTTTGTCACCCTCACTGCCAACCCTGACTTTCCTGGGCCTGGACCATCTCTCCACAGAAGGCCCCTGGCCCCATCACCTCTGCTGCATGCCACCATCACTGAGCTGCTGCACTCTAGGGCTTTGCCCTCCTCTAACAGTGAAGGCCCGGGGCTGGGGTAGTGGCTTGAGGATAGAGCGCTTGCCTTGCATGCGTGAGGCACTGGGTTCGATCCTCAGTACCACATACAAAATACATAAATAAATAAAATAAAAGTTTAAAAAACAAAAACAAAAAAACAGTGAAGACCCAACTTGGTGTGGGCCAGTGAGTAGCTGCCCCTCCCCTCTCCCCTCCCCATGATAGCGCCTGGCCCCAGGGTGGGCTCTGCAAGAGTAGTTGCCATGGCGACTGACATCTGCGTAGACTCAACCACGTGCCTGCACTGTCCTAGGCGCTTGACTCATGAACCTGTTCAGTCCGCATGGCAGCCTAACCCCCCAACAATACTGTCATCATCCGTTTACAGGTGAGGAAACTGAGGCAGGAGAGGCGAAGGAAACACAGCTGGCAGGCAGGGTGACCAGCATCCAAGGCGATCTGGACCCAAAGGGCACGCTTCTCACCATCCGCCAGCTGGCTCCAACTGACCCCCTGTGATGAACCCCATATCTAGGCCTTGACCTGGGCCAGGTGACTGGCGCTTCAGTCAGGACATGGGCACCGAACCAGTGTCCTCCCCTGGGGCTCACCTGCCAAAGCCAGCGGGAACAGGTTTCCACTTCTCTTGAAGGTGGAGCTGGATGAGAATGGAGAGAGCCAGCAAGGGCAGCCAGCTGGAAAGACAGCCAACACCTGGCAAAGGTGCCAGCCACTAATCCTTTCCTTGTGCTGATTTGAGTTTGTCTCTGTCCCTTGCAAAGCTCAGGTCACTTCTGTAGCTTTGGGGTACAGCAGGATCTAGTCCACAGTGGGTATTCAATACCATTTGTTGAAGGTTTGGATGAGCACATTTAGGGGTGCCTTGTTCTTACTGTGTCTGTCTGGGGAGCACCCTCTCTCCTTGCTCTTAAGGTTGGACTCAGTTGCTTCTCTGGGAGACTCCCCATTCCTGGGATCTAAATTGACAACCTCACTCCTCTGAATTGTTTGCTTTCATGACATGGGAACAGTCATGCTGCATCTCAAGAAGGTGGCAGCCCCTGGGGGCAGGGGTGCACATATCTGTTCTGTCTTTACATCCCTCTGGGGCTCAAGAGTCAGACTTCCTCTTGTGAGCCATCTGCAAAGCAGGCGTGGCCTATGCATGCTCCTGGGGGTCAGGCTGGGACATCTGTCACTTGAAGGCCAGGTAGGCTGTAGTGAGAGTGAGTGCCACCCTCCCCAAAGCAGCAGTTCAGGCAGTTTAGCTGCCTGTGATACTGAAGAAATGGAGGTGTTTTAGTCAGCTTTTTTTGGTTGCTGTGACCTGACAGGAACAATTGTAGAGAAGGAAAGGTTCATTTGGGGGCTCATGGTTTCAAGGGTCTCAGTCTGTGGACAGCTGACTCATTCCTCTGGGCTCGAGGTGAGGCAGAGCATCAAGGCAGAAGGGTGTGGTGGAGGGAAGCAGCTCACATGATGGTCAGAAAGCAGAGACCCCACTCACCAGATTCAAAACACACCCCAAAGCCACGACTCCAATGCCCACCTCCTCCAGCTACATCCCACCCACCTTCAGCCCCCACCCCAGTCAATCCCATCAGAGGATTAATTCCTTGATTGGTTAAGACTCTCATAACCCAATCATTTCTCCTCTAAACCTTCTCGCATTCCTCACACATGAGCTTTTGGGGGACACTTCACGTCCAAACCATAACAGGGAGCCCTAGATTTTTCCAACGAGGCAGAAATCTAGATTTTTATGTAAAATCTCATTTTTAAAATGCTAGCAATTCATGCACTAATTTGCACTTTGAGAAACACTATGTAGGTCAACCTTACGCATTCTTTGGTGGGCTGGTTGCCCCCAGGACTCCCATCTGGAGACTGCTGGGAAGAACAGTCACTGTCCAGGCCATTACAAGAGGTGTGACAGGTCAGGCTGACATCCTGCTGGAGTTTACTCACCTCTCACCCCTGGATGCAGCACTGGGTCCAGCCAGAGGGAGGGCCTGGGGCTTCCTGAGCATTAGCCAGGCCCCAGGCCTGCGCTCCTGCATGTCCTTGCTAATGCTTACAAGATACAGACCAGAGCACATCCATGGAAAGGACCCGCACCTCAGGGGCCAGCTATCCTGTCTTGCCAGCTTTAAAATGCAAAGTCCCACATCCCAGGAAGCCCCTTAGTCTGAGGCCAAGTAGGACAGTTTGTCACGCTGCCTGGACCCTATTCCACGCTATCACCTGCCCACTGGGCAGGTAACGATGACAGCTAAAAGGTGGGAGCTTAGTAAGGGCTAGACTTTGCTCTGTGGCCTGGGCTGCCTCCTCCACGTCTTCTAGCATCCTCGGGTAGGGGCCTACTGTCTCCATCCTACAGCTCAGGAGAGGGAGACCCAGAAAGCCAGGAGGTCTGAATCTACACTGGTGACTTAGCACCCTCTGCCTCCACCCTGGGACCTCTTGGAGCCACTGTCATTTGTCCCTAGTCTCTAATGGGGCAACCTGAAGACATTCTGTTTGCAGGATACCCTGAGCCCCTCTTGTCCTCCCCCACCCTGGTGCTTGGGTGGAACCCAGGACCTCTGCATTGCCAGGCAAGTGCTCCTGACTTCCACTCTGCCCACTGTACGGACAAGGGAGGAGGCTGGCGATTAGAAAATAAACGCTGGTGGTGATTTATTGATCTGCGGGGGAGCCACCGGTGGAAGCGTGAGCAGGAGCGGGAATCCAGGGGTCATCAGAGGCTGTTGAGCCAGTCCTTGGGGGTTTCCTTGTGGGAATCTAGTCTCAGCTGGGGCCAGCACGGAACCAGCGGGGCGTGAGGTGACTGGTCAGGAAGCGCATGGCCGAGTGGATGCTCTCCATAGTCCTCTGCTCCACCGACTCCAGCACTTGGGTGACAGAGTGCAGGGCCGAGCAGGTCCCTGTGGCCAGCCTGGAGGAGAAGGCCGAACTGGCGTTCCCCAGGATGCTGGAGATGGGGCGCAGGCTGGGCCCAGGGCTGTGCAGCAGTTCCGTTGGGGAGCCATGGCCGGAGGCCAGGAAGCCCATGGCCATGGTCATGCTCAAGGGCTCGGACCACACCAGGATGTCGGCCAGGGAGCTGATGGTGCCCTCGCCCCCGCCCAGCAGGCTGGTCATGGAGCGCATGTAGCCGTTGTCTTCATTCGCCATGTACAGGTTGGAATCCAGTGGCCTCCTCCCCCGGGCCTCCGAGCTGGGGCGCGGCGAGGCCGGGGCACTATGGGCTGGGGAGGGAGGGAAGGACTGAACCCGCAGTTCTGGGGAACTGTCTGCCAGGTCCTCCTCTCTCACCATCTGGGACCCCTCAACTTTCTCCTCAGCAGCCTTGGTGACACTGGTGGGCAGAGGGTCAAGCTGACCACCAGGGCCTGCAGTGGCTGGGTCAGCAGCACCCACTGAGGGGTCTGCTTTCTCTGATGTCTCTTCCTGAGCCTGGGAGTCACCGAGCAAGGCCACACTGTCCTGAGGAATGCTATCCTCAGCTAGCCCGACGGGCAGCAGGTTCTGCCGGCCCACGAACACCTGCAGGGCACCCGGGTCCTGGGGCACCAGAGATGTGATCTCTTCGGGCTTCTCGCTGCTGCCTGGAGCAACTTCATTCTTGTCTTGGTCCCCAGAGGTTGGGTTGGCCTCGGAGGTGGCCTGATCTGCATCTTGGTGTTCAGTGGCCTCTACGGTTCTGCCCTCTGCTGAGATGGCAGCAGGGAGCGGGGCCTGACTTTGGGGCTCTTCTGTCAGGTCATCTGCAGGCCTGTGGTCAGCCTCGTCATCCAGGGAGGCCTCAGAAGGACTATGTGGAGGGCTGCTGGTGGCTTCGGCCTCTTCTGAGGGCACGGTGGTCATCTATGCCCTCTGTCTCTGTGGTGGTTGGGGGGAGTGGCCATGACTCTGCTGGGCTAAGATGTCTGGGGTGTGAGGTCACAGGGGACTGTGGGTGGCTGGTGATGTCACAGGCACATGTACAGCAAGCCTTCCTGGTGGCTGCCTTACTGAACTGAGGCTATGGCCAACTTGTAGCCAAGTTTGTAGGATGGAGGTGTGTATGCAGGCGCAGGTACTGCCCCGGTGTCACAAGGAGTCCCAAGGCCTGTGATTCTGGCAAATGAAAGGAGGATGCAGGTACCAAGTCAGAGTCAGTGTTTATCAGGGAACCTCCCAGCACCTCTTTGTCCACTCTGGTGCCACAGGACCTGATTTAGCTAGTCTTTCTGCAGAGAATCTGCTTCCCGGCATCAGTGGGCAGGAATAGGTCAGGGCCAGGACCCTGGCAGCTCCTGGTTCTGACTGTCGCTGGCTGTGGAATTAACCCTTTGGACACAGGATAAACAAGCTCGATCTTCTTCCTGCTCGCTGGACCCGGGGTGCAGAGAACCACAGGTCCTTATCTGAACCCCCAGGGTGTTCCTGAGACCCTGATAAACTTCTCATGCTTGACGTTTTATTAAGAAGATTGGACTGGAAAGTTTCGTTCTTCTGTCTTTAGGGTTGTCAGCCAACACTGACTGCTCATCGGGGATCAGAGAAAGCCAAGCCCCGTGACCCCACTATCTCTGGGCAGGCGCGGATCTGTTCTTGTACCCACTTATTTCTGGGGCAGCTGAGCCTAAGAGGGAAGAGGCAACTTGTTCAAAGTCACATGAATAAGCACTAAATCTGGGATTTGAACTCTGCCAGCCTGGCTTTAGCTCACACAAGCTTTCCTGCACCCTCTGATCCCAGGAGAGTTATTAGGGGTACTGAATGACTGGCAGGGAAAGGATGCTGGGTGCTGGGAGCAGAGTCTCCGGGCATCTCTGTGGGTGGCAGCTGGTGCCTGCTGGGGTCTTTCTGTCAGCAGCCCAACTCTCCCAAAACTCCCTTCCCACGCTCCTTCCAGTGCTGATGCCCCAAGGCTCCCTCCTGGGCCCCTTCCTCTTGCTCCTCCCCCAACAGGAGGCCTCTCCATGTTCTGTCCTCCTCCCCTTTACACTCCTCTGTCTGAGCCTCTGAAGCTGGCTCCACTGCTGAGCACCAGGCTCAACCCTTGCTACCCACTTATTCTCCTGTGGATGCTCTGCGGCCACCTCAGAGGTCATGGGCAGACCCAAGATTGTGGGGAGAGGCATCCTGGACCTCGTGAAGGGGCGTGAAGTCTGCTAGTAGATCACCCCAGTTACCCATTGTCCTCACTGTCAGAACCCCGATTGTATTCAGGTGGCTATCTGCTCTGTGGAAAGAACGCATTTTCCAACCTCTCTTGCCGATAGGCAAGACCGTGAGACCGTATTCTGGCAAATGAGAAGCAAGAAGAAAGAATTAGGCGGTACTTTAGAGAGGATCCTTCAAAGAACTGAATACCCTTTGGCTCTCCTGTCCTTTATGCCTCTGGCCATTAGGAATGTATGGCTGGAGCAGCAGCAGCTGTACTGATCCATGAGGTAATCTTGCGGGTAGAAGGTACACATGAAGCCAGGCGCAGTGGCGCAAGCCTGTAATCCCAGCACTTTGGGAAGCTGAGACAGGAGAATCTCGAGTTCAAAGCCAGCCTCAGCAATGGCGAGGCGCTAAGCAACTCAGTGAGACCCTGTCTCTACATAAAACACAAAATAGGGCTGGGGATGTGGCTCAGTGGTCGAGTGCCCCTGAGTTCAAACCCAGTACCAAAAAAAAAAAAAAAGAAGAAGAAGAAGAAGAAGAAGGTACACACGAAGATGGTGGAGCACAAGGATGGAAGCAGCCTGGGTCCCTTGGTTGGGGCTGTCACACCAGCCACCAGACAGGACCACTGCCAACCCCTAGAACTCCTCTGTGTGAAGGAAAGTAATCTCTCGTGTGGCTTTTCTATGCCGTGCATCTCAGCTCAGTCCTCACCTGATTCTGACAATTCTGACCATCAGGCTGGAATCTTCTGTGTGAACTTGAACACCTTCCTGTCATGACATCAAGAGCAGCACGTGGCTCGGAGCCCCATGGGTGTCTACACTCTGGAGATGGGGACACAGCCAGGTTTACAGCCAGGGAACACGTGGGCCCCCTCCAGGTCCTCCCAGTACTGCCCTCTGCTTCTGGTTGGAGCCCTCCCCCCACCCCATCTTTATCAAGGAAATGAAACTGTGTGTTTGAGGCGTGTAGCTTCGGTTTCAGAATACATTACACTGTGGAATAACCCCCACTGTGAAGTCCCGGGAGGTCAGGGAGCTTCCAACAGCGATGACCGCGCCCCAAGTCTTCACTGTCTACACTGCCCACAGCCTGGGTTGGTCTGACGCCATCCCCGTTTTACAGATGAGGGAACTGAGGCTCTGTGTGACCCAGTGTGCACGCTGATGGGGCACAGAGGCCCCTCAGAGCTTGCTTCCACAGACCCATGGTCACAGGGAGGGTGGCCTCTCCTCATGCCTGCGGCCATAGGCACTGTTTTCCATGGTCTGGCCTCTGGCTGCTGCCACTCCTGGCCTCAGGCCTGGCCCCTCTAGGGCCTCTCCGGGCTGCTCCTGGGCGAGCGGACCTAGTGCTCTCTGGGGCTCTGCTGCCTCTGCTGGCCATCGTCATCTAGAGGAGGAAAGTGCCACCCAGCCTGTCACTGAGGCCACTCTGGGGGACCTGGGGAGGGCCTGGGAGCCTGAACTGTGGCTGACTGACCCTCGGGGTGCTCCCAGGCAGCTTCTAAGAATATCAGCACTGCAAGGCTAGGACGCCTGGTTCCAAGTCCTCCCTGAATTCCTGCTTCTTGGAAGTTCAAGAAACAGAGGAGATGGAGTCGGCTGCCCGAGCAGATGGCTTGGGAATTCCACCTAGGAGAGACACAGGATTTGTTTGGAAGAAACTTAATGAGCCCCAGGGGTGGGCGCTGCCCCCTGAGTGTTCTCACCTTACAGAGGCTGCGCTCAGAGGGCCTCCAGGGAAGGGGCTGGCTGTGGGGTGGGCTGGGGTGCGGAGACCAGGAGATGCAGGTGAACCGCCAGGCGGAGGCGCTGCACTGAAGGGGAAGGTCAGGTCTGGGGGAGCCAGGGGGCTCAGCGAGGACAGAAATAGCTCTAGGGAACGTTAAGAGGTTTGCCAAGGGAGCCAGCCTCCGCACAACAGCAAACTCAAACCTCCTTTGCTAATGCTTTTGAGTGCGTGCCCTGTGCACAGGACTGCCCTGAGGGACAGAGGACAGGAGGGCTGAGTCATAAAAATAGTGCTGGGATGATGGGCTAAGTGTCTGGAAAACGCTGGGTGAGCGGCTCACTTTCACTTCCAGAGGGATTGAAGAGGTAGGGGGAGAGAGGCAGGACTCGCAGGCAAAGGAAGGCAGTTGATTTGGGGGAGGAGGATTACACTCTAAACATAAAGCCGGTAGAGAAACTCCAAAAAGAAAAACAAATTTAAAAACACTAAAAGCAGGGGCTGGGATTGTGGCTCAGTGGTAGAGCGCTCGCCTAGCATGTGTGAGGAACTGGGTTCAATTCTCAGCACCACATATAAATAAGCACGTAAAATCAAGGTCCATCAACAATGAATAAAAATATTTTAAAAAAACCAACAACACTAAAAGCTGGGCGTGGCGGTGCATGCCTGCAATCCCAGCAGCTCTGGAGGCTGAGGCAGGAGGATTGCAAGTTGAAAGCCAGCCTCAGCAATTTAGAGAGGCCTGAAGAAACTTAGCAAGACCCTGTTTCAAAATAAAAAATAAAAAGGGCTGGGGATGTGGCTCAGTGGTTCAGTGTGCCTGGGTTCAATCCCTGGTACCAAAACAACAACAACAACAAAAAAATAAACCACTCTAAAAGTTTTAAGAATAAATCACAAGCTGGGCGCGGTGGCACAAGCCTGTAATCCCAGTACTTAGGGAGGCTGAGACAGGAGAATCGAGAGTTCAAAGCCAGCCTCAGCAATGGCGAGGCGCTAAGCAACTCAGTGAGACTCTGTCTCTACATAAGACACAAAATAGGGCTGGGAATGTGGCTCAGTGGTCGAGTGCCCCTGAGTTCAATCTCCAGTACCAAAAAAAAAAAAAAAAAAAAAAAGAATAAATCACAAGCAGAAAAAAAAATTATAGATAGTAAAAAGACTCATATGTATGCTATATAAGATCCTAAACAAATTGATGACCCAATTAGATGCCCCAAAACTGTATGCAAAGGACAGAAACAACTTATTCAACCAAGAAATCTTTTTCCCCCCTTTTTCTTCTTTTTGGTATGGGGGCTGGGGCGAGGGGATTGAATCCAGGGTCACTTAACCACTGAGCCATGTCCCCAGACCTTTTTATTTTCATTGGAGACAAGGTCTCATTAAATTGTTTAGAGCCTTGCTAAATTGCTGAGGCTGGCCTTGAACTTGCCATCCTCCCGCCTCAGCCTCCTGAGCCACTGGGATTATAGATGTGCGCCACCATGTCTGGCTTCATTAAAGAAATCTAAACAGCTAATAAACATGCCAAAATGTTCAAAAGTATCAGTAGTCATAGAAACACAAGATATGAAAACAAGATTATCTTTAGATAGTAGGAGTATGTGAGACTTGGTAAATTTAGTTTGTTTTGGCTAACTGTATTTTCTAATTTTTCTACAGTAACAGTTATCGCTTGAACTATGATCAACTCTGGCTGTTGAGTGCACGCAGCTATGAGACACCCACAGATAATGTGCAAACTGGCAGCCTGTTTCAGAGACTCCTAGCTGCAGTGGAATCATGGGTAGGGTTTGTCTTTCGAGTTTTTGTTCATTTTTAAACATACATGATTCATTTGCCCTTTCAACAATGCATAAATATGACTTAAATTACCAGAACAAATTTGCAAGTTAAGATAAATTTCTTCCTTCTAACCTCCTAGAAGCCTGGGCCCCTGATGCAAATGAGATTCCTGGGTCACCAACACCCATAGAATGGAAAATTGACCTGAGACAGGCCATCCCTCCTGTCCCCTCTCTAAAACAAAGGGGTGCTTCAGCCCTCCCCAGGTCACATACACACCCCTGACTGCTCAGCGCTGAGGTCAGCTCTCCTAGCGCCCCACCCCATCTCCACAGTCCACCCTGGCCACCCCTCCCACTTTGGCCTGCCAGCAGCTGGGAGCCACCACTGTGGAGCTGTCTGAAGGTCCAGGGTGGTGAGTCTACCCAGACCCCTCAGAGGCCTGGCAGGTTTGTGTGGTGGCCTAAGGGGACTCAGATGCAGACCAGCCTCCAAAGGTTGCAAGTCAAGTGTCCACACAATGGAGAGCCCCTCACCTTCCTTCCCGAGTACTCCTGGGGACCTTAAGTACCAGCTGAGGCCCTCGGACAGAATCCTGAGGCGATTAAGGTCGATGTCTGCTTGCAAAACATCATTCCCACCTCCCACTCTGCAGCACTGGGAGTTGAACACAGGGCCTCACAGGCTGGGCAAGCGCCCTACCACTCAGCTGCAACCCAGCCCTGTGCCATTCATTTTGAGAGACAAGTCCCACCCTGTGGTCCACCCATCCCAGTGCTAGCCAAAGGCACAATCCCAGCAGTGCCCAGGTTCCCAGGGTCCCGGATGATCTTGGCAAGACCTACTGACCAGGGGCCAAGCCCCAGGGTGGAGCGGAGGTGCTAGACTTTGCCCTCAGGCTCCCAGCCCTCTCGCAGCCCCAGGGCCCTGCCGTGCTCTCAGTCTCCCAGGCAGCCTACAGCCTCAGCCAGCGGCCCTCTCCACAGGAGCCAGCTCTCCTCCACCCCTGGGGCCTCCTGAAGGCCTGCCTCCAGGCTTGTCCTTCCAGGGCTCCATCCCTGCTGCCTCCTCCTGCTCTGGCTGCCCACCTTCCTGCTTCTTTCCCCAGGTGACTGCTCTGCTCCACGGGAGAGGTTCTTACTGAACCTGAGCCCTAACCCTGAGGGTTGCAGCCCCTGTGGGATTGATTTGGAGACATGCTGGAAGCTGTGGGCCGTGCTCCGGAAGTGTTCTCACACAGGCTCAGTGAGCCCACCTCCAGGAACAGAGCTGTCCTGGTCCCTGTATTCCAGGGACCCACAGACCCCTGAATCCCACCTGCTGGATGGTTTAAAGGCAAACAGGGCAGGAGGAGGAAGGGTGGGCAGGGCAGGCGAAACAGCATCCAGAGGTGGGCCCTCTGGGTAGCCAAGGACACTGGAAGATGGCCTCTGGAGGGAGCAGCAGGAGGTCTCTCCTCCTGGAGGCCGTAGGACTGTGGGACTGGAGGAAGCTCTGGCAGGCTTTGTGAGCAAGTGTAGAAGCAAAGCCCCCCCGCCATATTGCTGCAGCATGAGCACCGCTTTATACAAGTGTCCCCCAAAAAACAGACCTTCTCCCAGCACATTACAGGAAGGGCGGGGTCGCCTATCCAGTCATGGTTTTTATTTTGTTGGGTACCGATGTTTTACCACTGAGCCCCACCATAGCACTTCTTATTTTTTTATTTAGAGACAGGGTCTTGCTAAAATGCTCAGGGCCTCACTAAGTTGCTGAGGCTGGCTTTGAATTTGCGATCCTCCTGCCTCAGCCGAGTCTTGAGGAGACACGGGGTACAGCCTGTGGAGACAGAGGCAGAGATGGGAGCCATGCCTTCACAGGCCAAGGAATGCCGAGGGTTGCCATCAGCCACTAGAGCTGGAGAGAGGTCTGGAAGGTTCTCCCTCAGAGCCCACACAAGGAATCATCCTGCTGACTCCTGGAGTTTGGACCTCAGGTCTCCAGAACTGTGAGGCCCTGGAGTTTGCAGCAGTTTGTTAAGGAGCCCCAGGAACTGAACGCAGCTCCCTGTGGTGTTCAAAATAATTTGGGAAACGTGGCCAATGACAGGTTCCTTTGCTGAAGAACTTCTCAGAGCCTTTAATGGGCTAAAGAGTTTCATGAATCTCCAAGGGGAGAAGGTCAGTGTCTAGCATGACATTTCC
The DNA here is from genome assembly GCA_004024805.1 of Geosciurus inauris. NCBI lineage: Eukaryota > Metazoa > Chordata > Mammalia > Rodentia > Sciuridae > Geosciurus > Geosciurus inauris. The sequence goes on along the minus strand of PVHX01014899.1, from coordinate 3,094 downwards.
CAAAGTGATTTAACCAAGGAACCTTTACCTATTATTCAGCTCAGGCCATCATAACAGAATACCACAGGCAGGGTGGCTTAAACTACAGGAACTTGTTTCCCCCCAGTCTTGGAGGCTGGAAGGCCAAGACCAAGGCGACGTCAGGGCTGAGCTCTGGGGAGGCTCCCATCCTGGTTTGCAGGCAGCCCTCTTCCCCTGCCCCCCACCCCGTGTCCTCACATGGCCTTTTCTCTGGAGGCTCACTGATTTCTCTTCTTATAAGGACACCAGTCTTATTGGATTAACCTCACTTAACCTTAGTTACCTTCTTAAAGTCCCTGTCTCTAAATAGAATCACACTGGGAGTTAGGGCTTTACCATGAGTTATGTGGATTCTTTTGGGGGTGGGTGCTCAATTCCATCCATAATACCTTACACACCTGGGAGAGATTAATTTAATTGCCTTGAAATTGACCGATCCCAGGAGGATGGGGGGCGATGCTCTTATAGTTTTAATATGAGGAATCTCCCCCAAAATCCTGTGTTACTGCAGGAATATTCAGAGGTGACATGTTTAGATCATGAGAGCTATGACCTGATCAGTCCATCCTAGTTTGAACTAGGTGGTGATTGTAGGCAGGTGGGGTGTGGCTGAAGGAGGTGGGTCAGAGGATGTGCCCTGGAAGGGTGCATCTTCCCTGTGGCCCCTCCCCGCCTCTGCTTTTGGGTGGCCATGAACTGAGCAGTGCTCCTCTGCCATGCCCTTCTGCCATGGTGTTCTGCCTCATCTTGGAGCAATGGAGTCGGCCATCTAAAACCTCTGAGACCCTGAGCCCCAAATGAACTTTTCTTCTAAGTTGTTCTTCTTGGGTATTTTGGTCACAGGAGAGAAAAGCTGACTAACACAACTGTGAATTGGCAGGTGCCTGCCATCCATCACTGATAATAAACATGTCCTTGGCCATGGCAGGAGAGGAGAGAGGGCCTGGTGGATAATTTTTTAAACTCCACAATATTACGGAGTCTACTTTCTCCACTTCCTGAAGCAGGACTAATGATTCGTCTTGTTTGGGCCAAGGAGACAGCAAGAAACCAGCAGAGGTGTGAAAAGTGCTGTCCCTGGGGCTTGGCCTCTTGCTACTTTTGGAGTTCAGCTATCAGATGTAGAAGTGAGGCTGTTTGACACTAAGGTGCCCAGTTTATCTCATCACCCCACCAAACACAGGCAGGTGAGTGAAGCATCTGGGACCTGGACCAATGAGCACCAGCTCAGCACACTGCAGCCACACGGCGAACCAGGTGAGACCAGCAGAAGAATCACCTGGCTGAGCCCAACCCCCAAAACAATGGCAGTAATATGGCTGGGGTTGGGGCTCAGTGACAGAGTGCTTGCCTAGTAAGTGAAAAGGCTTGGGTTCAGCAAGAAAACTATAACAATAAAACAAGTGGAGCTATTGCTAACCCCAAATCCAACATGCTCCAAAATCTCAAACTTCTTGAGTGCTAACATGATGCCATAAATAGAAAATTCAACAGTTGGCTTCATGTGATGGTTACAGTCAAAATCAGACTCACTAAAAATAATGTATAAAATGAACTCTAGGCTAAGTGTATAAAGTGTATATGAAACATGAATGAATTTTGTGTTTAGGCTTATAGATATTCCAAAATCCAAAAAAGCTGAAATTGAAAACACTTCTGGGTCCGAAGCATTTGAGACAAGAGATACTCAACCTGCAGCTGCTTTAAATGACTGGGTCTTTTTTTTTTTTTAAACATTTATTTTTTTTTTAGTCGTAGGTAGACAGAATATCTTTATTTTATTTTTATGTGGTGCTGAGGATCGAACCCAGTGCCTCACGCATGCTAGGCAAGCACGCTACCACTGCGCCATAACCCCAGCCCCAAAATGACTGGGTCTTGAGGTGGTTTTGCACACAGTGAAGGCTGACGGATGGCGAGCATCTTGGAAGAGACCTGTGGCTATCAGTGCTTTGGAACTGGCTCAGGCAGCTCCCATCTCTGCCAAGGCAATCTTTTCAGTCTTATGGAGAGACTGTCTTTGTCACCAGTCTGGCTGTTAAAGTTTCTAGCCTCTTAGAGACACCTGCATGATGAATATCGGGTGAAGAGTTTCAAGTTGATACCCCCAAAAGTCAGGAGGGAGCTTGGTTGTCAGCCCTGGAATCAGCCATGGACTCAAACATGGTGTGGAATGTGTTCAACGTCTAAAAATGGACTTGCTTGATCAGCCCGCTGAGTAAACAGATGAAATACTCAGGTTTACTTGCAAAGATATTTCCTTTGAAAAAATGGTAACATCTGAAACCAATGGAAGGGACCGCCTTGGTAGTAGGGGTGGGAGGGGAAGGGGAAAGGGAGAAAATTGGAGAAAGGGCTGCGTCCCTCCCCAGGCTGACCTGGCTCTCTGCTGCCCTCCAGTGCTGGTCTGTGGCATTTCAGGAGAATGCAGGAGGTGGGGGTGTTGTTTATTTGGCAGTGCTGGGGATTGAACCCAGGGCCTTTGAACATGCCAGGACACTGCTGTACCACTGAGCTACATGCCAGCTGCCACTCCCTCTTTGAGACAGGATCTCACTAAGTTGCCCAGGCTGGCCTCAAACTTGGGACCCTCCTGCCTCAGCCTCCTGAGGAGCCAGGAGTTCAGGCGTGTGCCACGGCTCCCGCAAGTGCTATGTTAACTCAGCTGATCCCTCTCAGAGTTGAGTTTGAGCCCCAGGCCCCAAATACAGTGTGAGTAGGGGTTTGTCCTCTACCTTATTCCCACCCTTATCCCCAAAGCTGCCCATTCGCTGTCACCCCACGAAGTATCCATTAGCAACCTCTGCCTCTTCGGAGACAGTTTTACCTTGGGGTCCTCTCAACATCATATTGGAGGTCAACACTGAAGTTCATTCAAATCCCACACAACTATTCCAGAGCTGGCTTGCCTTGCAGTGGGGAGGGGGCGGGTTGGTGGTCAAATACACATAGCACAAAACTTAAGAGTTTCAACCACTTTCAAGTGAATGATTCGCTTTAGGTGGCATTAAGTACACTCACAATGTCGCATGACCATCCACACTATTTAGTTCCAGAACTTTCTATCACTTCT
>PVHX01014898.1:0-48543 GCA_004024805.1 Geosciurus inauris | reverse complement strand
GGATTAGGTTGGGTCAATGTGGTCAAGTCAAAATATAATCCCTGCACTCTTGTCACATCCCATAAATGAGAGGGCTTCTAAGGAGCCCTGTTGGCCTGGATGGAGAAAAATGTGTTATTTGACAATCAAATAAGGAGTTCAGTTTCTCTGCTTGTTAATTTAAACAACTCATGAGAACTCGAACATCAAGATTAGAGCTGCTCCCTTTGAAGTGGTCTTCTCATGAGAGTGTTACTTATCCCCACGATGCTGTTGTTTCTCAAGTCATGTCTTGACATCTTTTCTGAGAATTTGACAGAAAAACAAACAGTTGTAGCTTGTTAAAATGACAATAATAAGTTCTTAATGGTTTATGGCAGTGGTTCTTGGGTTAAGCTGGGTTAATTTTGTTCAAGCACCCTCTACCCTGGACATTTGGGTATGACTGGAGACATTTCTGGTAGTTACCACCAGGGGTGAAGGTGAGGATGATACTACTGGTATCTGATAGTTAGGGGCTAGGAGCACTACTGAATGTCCTATAATTCAAAAGACAACTCCCCCCCACCCACCCACACACACACAACCAAAAACAATCCAGTCCAAAATGTCAACAGAGCCAAAGGTGAAAAATAATTTACACTGATGCCCTTCAAGTGAAATGTGGTTGATTTTGTGGTTGATTATCCAAAGGTCAGTTGGAGTTAGTCTCATGAATAAGGTGGTTCATGAAGCTAGATAATACCATTACTTGACTGAAATGAAGGGTGATTATAGAGTAATGAAACTGATTTTCTTACATACCAACTTCTAACATGAAATCTGTGCCCCCCCCAAAAAAAAGATTTCAAGCAATATTGGCATTCATTTATTAGTTCTTCTACTCATTAAATATTTATTAAGTATATTCACTAGGAACTGATTAGCAAAACTAAATTTCTGTGTTTGAGGTATGCTTGGTCTACAGGCACATAGAATAATGGGTGTTGTCTTGCAGCTTTCAAATCCTTTGCTTCTCCAAAGGTTGTTTCCTGTGAGGCTTACATAAATTAATAAATGTAAAATATTTAGAACAGTAGCTGCCATGTAATAAGCACACAATAAATGTTATATATTAGCTATTATTACAAATACAATAACCACATATGGCTCCCCAAATAGAATCCTTTGAGAAATAAATATTCTTTTGAATTGTACATTTGGGCATCTTCACTAATACACACATATAGCCAATTGAGTGTTTTCTGTTTGCCATGATTAATAATATCCTGCACCAAGAGAATTATGACTATGTCCTAATTAGAGATGATTGGTTCTGGGGGGAAAAAATCAAGCAGTTTGTAAATCTTTATCCAGCATTTCTGATTGGAAGACACTGTTAAAGTTAGTGTCATGAGTATACAATAATAGAGTTGGCTTACTCTGTCTTCATCTGATTTTCAATAATCTTGGAAAGGCAAAGCACAAGATAATTAACTTGGAAAAATGAACAAAATCAAGAGAGAGGGAAGATACTTAAAGGCTAAGAGGAAAACATATTGTCAGTGAGAGAAAGGAGTTCACAAGAAAGTGAGAGACTGTCTCTTTATTCTTCTTACCCATGAAGTTCTCAGCAAAATACAGGGCAATTAAACCAATAATTATACAGAAGGTGCCCCCAAAAATATGTGGCATTATAAAATGGAAATGGAGTCTTCAAAAGGAAGGGGAAAGGAAGTGCCTGAGCTGATTAGAGACAAAGCACTTTGTTCTGACTGTTGATTTTAGAATCATCCAAGACCAAGTCAGGAGGACCTGAGTGGTTCAGTGGATCTGCTGAAAGCTGGTGTGCTGTGAGCCTCAAGGTGATCTTCACAAACCTGACTTCTTTTCTGGACTTGGAGCAGCTTGCTGGTCCTTCTGAGACTGACGATGAATTGAATATTCACAAGTGCTTGCTGGAATATCTGTTTAGTATTAGGCAAAAGAAAGGTTAGGAAAAGATGGTATGTAAATCAAATCTCTGCATATCAAACTCTATTTGAAATGCACTAAGGGAGTTCATTATTTAAAAGAACTAAGTAGTAAATCCTTATAAGACGCAAGTAAGACCTTTGGGATTCTCTCAGCTCAACCATCTTCTGTCTAGGAAATGTAGAATAAGTCATTTTGACCTACCAAGACAGGTTAGGATCTCACGTTATAAATGAGATTTCTTTTCCCGACTTTTCCCAAGAGGCTGTTACAAGCCTTAAATGAGTTAATGATAGAACCTTGAAAACTATAAAGGGGGAGCCACTTCAGTTTCTTAAAAATAATTTAATTTTCACCTATCTGGTGGTCTTAGAAAAGAAATGTTTTCTACTAAATCACTGTTTCATAGGTTAAGAAAAGTTTAAATTTTGGCAAAGTCAAATGATGTAAACCTAATTAGTTTGGTCTTCTCTACACATGAAATAATGTCACTAAAGTCAACTGAGAGCAAGTATTCAAGACCTAAACACTGTGAGCCAGTCCCCTTGATTTGAAAACATAGGAGAAATGAAGCCAGAACAATTTGCTCTATAGAAATGTGGTACAAAGAAGATGGATGGGAAGATTGTTTTAAGTAAATGCTATTATATTCTTGATATATGTGGAAGCAATGTTTTTGTTCTTCTAATATGAATTTGAGCTGAACTTGATAGTGACATGGTTAAAGCACATTGTGGAGGGACTATGCAATAATAAAATACCAAGACGGGCAGCTCTTACATCTAAATAAAACATACATTTCTGCTTTGAGATTTGTAGGAAGTAAGAAGCTCAAATGGTGATTATTCTTAGAGTTTCATTAAACCAGTTCCAGATCGTTTGATCCCCAGAAGGAATCACCTGATTGAAAGAATGGACTTAGGATGGCTCCAGCAGCCCAGCAACCTAATTTCTTTGTAAGTACTTTAACACGGTTTCAGGAGGCAATGGAAATAGATGAGCCATCAAAGGGAAAAACAGGACTTCCATTTCACCTCCTTCCGCACTGGTAGAGCTCTCTACTCATAGGCTGCCTGGAGGCTGAGTATCAGCAATGAAGTTATCCTTCTATCTCAAGAGGGAAAACAGTCAATTACCAGAAACAAAATAAATAAAGAACAAAACCTACCCAAACTTCTCTCCACTTGTTTCACATCTTAGCATTTCAAAGACAATAATTAAGCCCCTAATGGTGTGCCTGCTTCTTCATGATGGTGATGAATTTCAATGCTTCATCTTTAGCCTCAAATATTGGTATGTCTGGATACATCTGCTTGATGAAGAAAAAAAAAAAGTCTGTAATTTAATGTGCCAAAATCCCCAAACCCAAATGAAAGATAAGATAGCAAGTCAAACTAAAGCTCAAATTTGTCATGGATATGAGAGATCATTATGAGTTACCTTAAAGTGTGATGAGGAGGATAATCATAGTATCCTTGATGATGAAAGAACCCTTCCCACTGTGAGGCTTTGAGACCTATTCTGTGCTATTCTTTTTCAATCAACCTGTGAATCCCTTCTTTAGTTCCAGATTCTGTCCTAGGTACCTAGGTACTGGAGTACAGTGATGATAACACCCCAGTTATCATCTGAACAAGGGGAATACTTTCACAGAGCCTTAGTTGTAGATGAAAGTGGTTGGGGATGTGAGAGCCAATCCATGAATGAATATGCCTTAAAATATCAGAATGGCAAGGCGATGATAAAACTGAGCAGGCTCCATCACAGCTCTGTGAAACAGCTCAAATGAGAATCTGAGGTTCCTCTTTTGTACACAGTTCACAAAATGCCTGGAATAATGCAAATTGATCTGTCCAGGAATCTCCAAATCAGAGATGTATCCCTAGGCTTAATCTCTGTCCCCTATGCCATGCTTCCTTTTAGAAGCATCTTATTTTTACACCTGTACCACATGGCTAGACATTTGTATACATTGAGGGTGTGGAAATCAGTTTTCCCTTGTTGTAACCAAAATGCCTGACAAGAACAACTGAGAAGAGAAGTTTATTTGGGTCCCATGGTTTCAAAGATCTCAGTCCATAGTCAGCCAAGTCCATTGCTCTGGGCCCAAGCTGAGACAGAACACCTGGCAGAGGGCGTGGTGGAAGAACGCTGCTCAGTTCTTGGCCATAAGGAAGCAGAGAGAGTATGAGTCACAGGGAATAAAAATATAAACCACAATGACATGCTCCCAGTGAACTACCTCTTTTAGCCAGGCAGTACCTGCCTTCAGATATCACTCAAATAGTAGTTCTTTCAATTTATTATTAATCTATCCAGTGGATTAATCCACTAATTAGGGTGCAGTTCACACAATATAATCATGAGTTTTTAGGGGACACCAGAGCATAACATGAGGTCACCTTGGTATATTCTCTCTGCTCTACTTCCTGCCAGTATAAACCTGGACCTTTCTAAACCTGGATTTCCCTATCTGCTAAAAGAGATACCAGCTCTCCATAAACCATAGGTTCTTCACGGGATTGAAAAATGGTTTTATTTTTGTCTTTTAATACCACCTACCACAGAGCAATAGGATGACCAAGTAAAGGAAATCCTGTAATGCACAGAGCACAGTATATATTCTGCAAAATATATTTTCAATTACCCAGTCTCTAAGAGGCAATAAGATTTCCCTAATCAGAAGTGATATTAAAAGCTCAGTATCAGTTCTTGATATGTGGAAATGTTAATTGGTGACTTGGTTTATATGTAGAAAAATTTCAAATTTCCCTCTCTGAAAAAACCTTAGATTTAAATTGTAACAAAAGATATTTGTCTTTACAAATTCAAGATTATTATTGCTGTCTTCTAAAGTTATAACTGAGCAAACAAAAACTAAGGCTAACACTGAAATATCAGTCAGACTAATTATTTCTGAATTACAAAATTTGGATTTTGGGAGATTTTTATAGAATACCAAATCAGATTAAAGGTCAGGCCATTTACACGTAATGAGTACTGAACTAAATGGATGAGGCCTCTAGCAAAGTGAATAGCGTCCTCTCATGGAAATGTGAGGAAATAAAACTCATTTTTTCTGGAAAACCATTGAGTAATTTTTGCACATTTCATATACAACTACAGTTAGCTAATGTTCTAATTGCAGTTTATACATGACTCAATGTTCCTTGTCAGGCATCAGTAATTTATTTTAATATCTATATTTTAGATCCTTTAATTAAAGGATACTAATAGACCTTAACTTACAATTTGGGGGATGTTTTTCCCAGCTTCACTGAGGCATAATTGATAATACAAGGCTGCTTTGAAGTTTAAAAAAGATAATTTAACTCACTTGGCATAGGACCTGGTACATAATAAGGACTCAATAATAAGCATCGCTTTATTATACATCTTACAAAATTTAGTTCAATAAAAGCAAAAGAAAACTGAAGCTAACGTAAAAGTTGCATTAAGCTGAAACTGATCTGCTAGTAGATTTTAGAGCCTTCTTTGCCTAATAGGTATGAAGTAATGAGATGGAATTTGTATCTAATTACAGTATTTTTTTGTTTATAATTTCCTCAAAAGTCATTGTCCCGACCTCATTTATAAATATGTAAGAGATACAAATTTGTAGAAGTATTCGATTATTAGATTGCTCAGGATTCTCTGTTCCTTTGCCAGCTTTGTTTACATTGAATGTAGTGCCTGCAAAAAAGCATTTTTTGGGGTGGGATTGGAGATTGAACTTAGGGGCACTCAACCACTGAGCCACATCCCCAGTCCTATTTTGTGTTTTATGTAGAGGCAGGGTCTCACTGAGTTGCTTAGCGCCTCGCTGTTGCTGAGGCTGGCTTTGAACTCGTGATTCTCCTGTCTCAGTCTACCTAAGTGCTGGGATTACAGGCTTGTGCCACCGCACCCGGCTACAAAAATCATTTTAAATGCTGCTGTCTTTTTCAGTTGCCCAGTTCCTAAATATATGGTATCTCTTTCAATCATGGGGTCAGCATTTGCCAAGTTGCCTGTTATAACAATGATTTCTCCACCTGTCTGGATTTTCAGCCTTATGGAATCCGCTAGGGGAACTCTGAGCAGCCTCACACACATCCTTAATTTCCATAGGATGCAGCACTGGCCTTTCACACAGCAGAGCTAAGTGAACACTTGACACAAGAGGAGTTTTCTCTCCAGGAAGTGAAGAGATGCGATGAAGAATTACATAGGACCCTGAAGTGCATTTTAGATACTTTTACAAATGCCCTTTTATTGATTCAAAAGGCTGTAAATTGTGTTTTTCTCATAAAGCCCACAGAATCTAGAATCCTTTCCTCTATTTTACTGTATGAATACAAATGTAGGTTTGTAGATGTGACATAATAAGTGGATTGTTTAAAAACTTGAATTCAATAAGGCTCTTTCCTTGAGCCACATTGAGCTGGGACTTTGCCTGGACTTCCCTGTTTCTATGAGCATTAAGCCAGGAGGGTACCTTCCTTTAGAATTGAATTTATTCTGCTGATTGTATGTGTTAAGGATCAAGCTGAGATGCTGGCCGAAAGTGTCTTTTTGCTTTGCTTCCTTTGTTTTGTGTTTCCTTTCTGTGTATTGTATTTCACTGTCTAATGCTACATTTCGTTAGCACCTTGGAAATGCGATTCCTACTAAGGATATTATAGAATGGAAAGTCAGCTTTGACTGAAAACTCTTGCAAATACCCATTTACCTAAATACAGTCATTTGCTGTGAATTCCTTTCTCAGGACCCAAGAGAAAGGGGGGATGTGTACTGGTTAATCTGTTCCTCAGTACCTTTCTGTTTTAACAGCTAATGACTGTTGCTGTGGGAGCAGAATTGAGGTGGAGGAGAGTTCTATTTTTAGCCACTTTGTAATATATCACATAACATTCCCTTTAGGTGTGTCCCTAGGCTCTGGGTCTGCCCATCTCCCTGGTACTATCTTCCTGGAGGACTGCAAACAGAGTGCAGGTTGGATTTAGCACCTGATAAGCAGTCGTTAGGGCAAATCTTACTTTGATTCTTAATTTAATTCTCAGTATGTACACTGAGAACCTTCAGAAATATTTTTAATCAATTCCATTTTCCCTTAAACTTTGGAATTTTGCAGCTAAATTGCAGTGAGGAGTCAGAAGCTAAGGAGTTTATATCATGATGGTAGCCAGGAATCGATGTCCTGTACAGATACCATCAGTCCTATTAATACCTTCAAGCAACATATAAATCTTAGTTAATGAGTTGTCTAATCTGTATCCTTTGCCACATATTCTACTCTAAACTGGGGTACTGACAGTATTTTCTGTTGTCATTGGAGGGATGTTAGCCATACAGACCTTCCCAACCCAGTAGGACCCCCTCAGCCCCAACACAGAGTTTGGTCACCACCATCTAAAATAGTTTGGATTAATAGTCTTTTCATTAAGGGTCAATAAACAAGCTCCCAGATTTCACACAAGCTTCTTATAGCAAAAGTTCAATGTTGCCATTCATCATTGCCACCAGAGGACCAGAAACTCCATTTGTTTTCTCTGCTGCTGACAAATGTAATTTATGGGTTTTAAAGACCTAATTATTTTCTGTGATGCGGGATTAAATCTGAATGCTCCTTACTGGATGGGTGAAAGAAGTGGTGGATATTTTGTAAGTCTGGGGACTCCAAACTCTATTCAGATGCTCAAGTGAGAAGCAGTAATGAGAAAGAAATGCCAGGTTTAGGCCAATATGAAAGAAAGGCAAAATATAATGTTCCTATGAAACCAGTGTCCCAAGGAAGCATTTATTGCTGGTGCTCATTCCAGGTCCCTCCATGCTGTTGTTGCCCATCCCACATCCCCTGTATTCTTTTGAGTCCTATTTCCTGCTCTTCTTCAGTGGACTGCCTGAGGGCTGTTTTGCCTGCCAGCTTGGAGAGCGGCAAGTGCCTGCAACTTTACTTTCTTACTCTCTCCTCAGGGCATTCCCTAGCCAATGACTAATTGGTGCGAGAAATTAAAAACCACCTCCCTTGCCTTGGTGAATTCAGAATAAACTTAGAAGTGCATTCATACCCAAGAGTTCCTCTGCAGGATCTAATTGTGGCTGGCTGGCTTTTTGCCTGAAATCCCTTTCTTGTTTGATTTCTTTCCTTGTTTGATTTCTTCCCTTTCTTTCTTTCTTTCTTTCTCTCTCTCTCTTTCTTTCTTTCTTTCATTTATTTTTCTCCACTGTTACTGGTTTCTCTGGCAAGCACTTCTGTAATAAATCACTTGACTATAAATTGTAGTCTCAGAATCTGCTCTTTGGTCACCTGCTGCAAAATACCTACCAACTAGCCCCACTAAAGGGAAAGCACCAATTTGACATTGAAAGGGAATGGTAGAAGCAGTTATTCTGATCTTCAAAGACAGTCAGCAATGACAGTAACACTTACAATAATATGTCTGTCCTATGTTGATCCATGTTTGGCCATTTTTGACCCAGAATAATCTTGGTATGCAACTACTTGGTACGCCTCAGCTCCCTGTAAGGCTGCAGTTCAGTTCTCATCTCAGGCGGAGCCACCTCACCTCACACCTCGGTGCTGCCTCTGTGGGCTGGCTATCATCACAATGCTCCAACACAATTGTAGATGCTTAATTCCCTACAAAATCCAAGTGCAAATACCACTTCCTGGGTTTGATGATTTTCTTGACCTTTCCTGACTTCCCACCTAGCTGATTTCTACATGACTCCCTCTTATGGTTTGGATATGATGTGGTATCCTTCAAAGACTTCTATTAATGCAGGAATATACAGAGGTAAAATGATTGTATTAGGAAAGCTATAGCCTAACCAGTTCATCCTAGTTTGAATGGACTTATTGGATGGTGGCTGTAGGCAGGTGGGACATGGGACATGGGTCACTAGGGGCATGCCCTAGAAAGGTGCATCTTCCTCGTGGCTCCTTCTGCCTCCTCTCTCTTGCTATCTCTGCTTCCTGATCCCACTAGGTGCCAAGCAGCTTTCCTCTGCTGAGCCCCTTCCCCAAGATGTGCTGCCTCACCTCGGGCCTGGAGCCATGAAGTCTAGGGACTGAGACCTCAGAAACTGTGAGGCCTCCAATAAACTTTCCTTTCTCTAAGTTGCTCTTGTGGGCTGTTTTGGCCACAGCAGGGAAAAGGCTAATGAAAACACCCTCATGCATCCTCCCTGCCCCAATCTGTACTGTCTCATTATTATTCCCCAAAATGTTCCATGCTATGCTAACCTCAGTGCCTTTGTTCACATTGTCTATCTGGAATGTGCTTCTTTCCGACCAGTTTCTAACATATATAATTTAAATCTGATCCTCAAAATGTACTTCAAATGGTTCGAGCATAATCTCCCCCTTTCTCACTGTCAAAGTCCACTTCAATGGCTTTCCATGTAGAGGTCTTGCCATATAGGAGTTTTCATAACACAAAGGCTTTAAGTTCCTTGAAAGCAGAGAACATTCCTCTCTTTTGTTTTGTATATTTATTGGCCAAAGAATGCTAATGCTATAATCATAAATACTTAAAGCGTTTTATTTTTCTATAAAATGACCATGTACATAAAGATAGAACAAATACTATTTTTTTTCTTTCAGAATTGAATATTGATAACCCTAGGGTTTAAGTAACTTCTGCAAGTCATTTGGCTAGTGAGAGTCAAGCCTGGGGCTAGATAGACCAGGATCAAGTAGGAATCCTCTGGATTTTCCATTACTCTACTCTGTCCTGAATGCAAAGATACATTCATAACTTTGAGATAAGCCCTAATCAAGTAGGAATCCCCTGGATTTTCCATTACTCCACTCTGTCCTGAACACAAAGAAACATTCCTAACTTTGAGATAAGCCCTAATCATTCTCTAATGATTCTTTATCAGGTGTACATGTCTCTGGCTGGGTAATGTATTGTACCACCTGCATTAAAATCAATAGTATTTATGTTTGTTATTCTTATGGTATGAAAGGTACAGGTTCATATGAGAGCACTTACCCTTTAGAGGTTGAGACAAGGAAATGAAGTAAGGGAAATGGGAATAGGAGGAGATAGCACAATGGTGTCAGGTTATAAAGCCCTACATTTTGGTTCTCTCTGCTGAAGGGAATGTATGGCTTGTCTTGAGGCCAAGCGTCAAATAATCCAAGTTCATTCATGCAAAGTTTTTCTGTTTGCCACAGTGATTCCTCTTTCTAACTTCACAATTGAATTTTCAGCTCTCTATGCCAAATTGATTCATTTGATTTTAGGATGAAAATTGGAAAAAAAATGACTGGAATCTCCAGATATATGATATGTTAATTGCAACCATGAAAATTAACCAAATCAAAAGACTCAACCCAGTGCTGGAGAATAGCTCAGTGAGTGACAGGGCATTTGTCTGGCTTGTGCAAGGGCTTGTATTCCATACTCAGCACCATAAAAACAAACAAAAACTTAGGCATCATCTTCCTAAACCTGAGGGTATTTTTTTCCCCCCTGAAGATGTTGCCTATAACTTCCTTCTGATTCTAGGTTGGTTCAATTTCAGAAAGCCAAGTTGAGAATGAGTTTGCTAATTCAAGATGTCAAGCCCCTGGGGAATTTATTAGAGATCAAGAAATGGACTAAAATAATATCAAAATTTTTAAAAAACATTCCCACTTCCTTAACTAAAAAAAAATGAAAGCCTAATTAAATCCCTTTGTAGATCACTTGAACTTAAACCACAGAGGTATGAAGAAAATTCAACAGAAGTCTTAATAAAGAGGTTACATTTATCTAGAACTGAAGAGCCAGTGTGGGTTCTTGTAAAGAAAAAACATTCTCCTCTTCCAATCTACTTAGCCAAAATGTGAAGTAATCCTTTCTTGGCAGACAAGTTAATAGTATATGGAATCTCTTTATTTCAGATAAATTAAATAAGTCATCTTTGATCAGACCAGGGAATTAACCAATTCACCCCGTGTGTATATATTTCTCAGTAGGTAGGAAAGTGAGCAAACTGGCTATTTGTGTGTGGCTTTTTTTTTTTTTTTTTTTTTTTGAGATCTGTAGCCACTGAACTATAGTTGACTTCTTCCAGGAATGCAAGTCAGGTAATTGCTTATTATTAGAAAATGCCAAATGTTCATCACTTCTTGGGACCTAAGTGGGCTTATATAAGATATATTATTTAAACTTTGTTACAATCTTTCTGTTATTTTTTTCAATGTGACTAATTTTCTAGGCAGCAATTAGTTCATTAGGAATTTATTTCAAGGAATTTCACAGAATTAGTCACTTGAACCCATTTCTTTCTCTGTTTGGATTGAAGAAACTCTTTCTAATTTTAGGGGTACATTGAGATGCCATGAAAAGTTTTGATCTTCTTTAGGTGAGAAAATTTAACCATATTTTCAATTTTCTTCTGTAGAAAGAAAGTCAAATCTGAATATTTCCTTTCCTTTTTGATTCTATTGAGAGAGCCCAGTCTTTACATTTTTCATTTTAAACCATAAAATATTGTCATAACTTTAAGGTAATAAAAATTGTTGAGGAATTATGAGGTGCTCTGACTTAGGATGATGGCTACTACTTAAATACTAATATCCTCTTCTCATTTTTCTGTATCTTTATATTGTTGTGGAGAAATAAATATTTGGTGACAGGAGACTGGAATAGATTATTCCTTCTTATATGCGAGAAGAAGCAATTAAGAAGTTTTAGTTATTTTAGAAAACCCCTAATATATCTTTATGAAAAAATAAAGAGAGATACAGTGTGAGCTCATTAGATTATTTTTAAATAATGGCAATTATCTTTCAGCAACTGGTTTGGGGGAGGCCAGGCAGTCCTTTAAGTGGTAACTGTGACCTCTGTGAAATGAACAGATGCCTGGGGTGATGACACTAGCCACGTTTGTGATCACAGAGTGAGCCACTTACATGCTGCATTTGTTGTGGAGGAGAAAGGTATTTAAGAAGAAGTGCCCTGCTTCAGAATGTTCTTAAAAGGCTATTTCTCAAGCACATTCTATACACCACATTGTATGATCTATCCCATTTGATCCCTGCAGCAACCCTATGAAGTAACTACGGCTACCATCCCCATTTCACATAAGAAAAACAAGGCTCAGGAAAGTCAAGCTATTCCTTTTTGAAAGTCCTGTGCCCAACAGGCTGAGCAAGGATTCAGACCGGGTAGCATGACACCACAGAGCTCTCGATCCCAACCATTGTGCTCCATGGCCTAACATCACCGGCCTCTTTCCACCTTCTGATGAAGACTGTGGGTTCAGACATTCTGTGTGTAACACTGTATCATATAAGACATTGATCCAGGCACATTTTTTGCCTTCCAGTGGGAAAGAGAAGACTAAAAAAACAGGAGTAGACGGACAGGATCCATTACCTGGAATGTCAGGGAATGGACTGTGACTAACCCAGAACTTAGACTAGCTAGGAAATATGGAAAAAGAGAATAGCACCCTGGCCAATGACTTATCTGGAATACAGAAAGTCAATTTAAGGTGTGCATGAGATAAACTAGCTGAAATATAATGACAGTGAAGAGAATTGGTAGCATTGGGTGAAGTCCTTACTCCTGCCTTAAGAAGCACAGCTGTATCAAAAAATTTCAATTTCTCATGTTGATCATGCTCCTTTTTCATAATTATTAAAGATGTCAAAGATACAGCCACTCTGAACTAAGCTCAGGAAGGTATTTGTTATGGTTTAGATATTAAGGATCACACCGAAGCTCATGTGAGACAAAATGCAAAAAAAGTTTAGAGGTGAAATGATTGAGTTCTGAGAACCTATCCTAATCAGTGCATTAATCTTCTGATAGGGATTAATGGGGGGGGGTAACTGTAGGCAGGTAGAGTGTGGGTAGAGGAGGTGGGCCATTGAGGGGTGCCCTTGGAGTACATAATCTGCCCCTTGTAAGTAGAGCTCTCTCTTTGCTTCCTGGTAACATGTCCTGAATGGCTTTCAAAAAGGAAAGCCATTGTATATAATGTAATTGTATGTCATTATTTTTACCATATTTTCTGTTACTTTAATGCTTTTCAGCATCACCCCCGAGCACAGGACTTTCAAAAAGAAATAGCTTCTGCCAAAATATTCTGCCTCACCTCAGGTCTAGAGCAGTGGAATCAGCCATCTATGGATTGAGCTTTCTGAAACAATGAGCACAAAACAGATTTTCCTCCTCCAAAATTGTTCTTGTCAGGTCTTTTGGTCGCAACAGCAACAAATCTGACTAAAGTATTATTTAAAAATCATCAAAGTAGATTACTTGTTTGTTCTCTTATCATTTACTCTTTATTTAGAGGAAGAAAACTATTTAAATGTGTGTTCCAATTAAGTGAGTCCAGGATAGTTTAAGCTGCACTGTATGTAGAAATACCTGAAAAGTATGTAGACATTGCTACTTTAGAATATAGAAAATGTGCCTTCATAATTTAGAAACAGATATACTTTGAGATAAGGGAAGGAAAGAACTACATGACTTTTAGACATTTAGAGCATGACATGATTTTGTTCCACGTGGTTTAAGGTGGAAAGGTCATTTCACTGACCATGTTTGTGGTAGGCTGAACAATGGTCCACGAATTTTTCATGTCCTCGTCTTCAGAACCCATGCATGTTGCCTTATAGGGCAATGGGAGCTTTGCAGTCATGACTCATTTAAAGATCTTGGGATGGGAAGATTATCCAGGTGGCTCCAAACTAGTCACTAGTCATGAGAGGGATGCAGGAGGAATCAGAGGAAAGGATGATACAATGTTGGAAGCAGAGATTAAAGTAATGAACTGTGAAGAGGTAGGTAGAGGTCATGTTCCAAGGAATACTTCCAGGTGACCACTAAATGCTAAAAAAAAAGCAAGAAAATGGATTTTCCTTCAGACCTGCTGGAAGAACCTGCAGACAATTTGACCTTGGTCAGGTAAACATCTAACCTCCAAAACAGTAAGGGAAGAAATTTGTATGGTTTTAACCCTCTATTTGTTCTAAATTTTCACAGCAGAACTGGGAAATTAATGAAATATTCCAGGGGCTTCCTAGTCTTTTCTGTCTCCCAGCCTATTTGCCTCTCTGGTCACCTTTACCAGCTCTTTAAATTAAGCCCTATTAAATCAGCAACTTCTACTTCTACTCACAGTGATCAAGTCAAGTGCTCTGGTGGTGGGGCCCAGAAATGGCTGTTTGATCAAGCTGTCCTGGAGACTCTGGTGCATGTTAAAGTCTGAGCTTTACTATGATACTATGAGGGCAACCACCTTATCCATTGTTCTTTCCCCTTTTCCTTTCCCCCTTCCTTCTACAGTGTGTTCAGCTGTCTTTGTTCTCCATTTTTGTCATCCCTTCTTCACTTACTCATTCTTTTGCCCTTATTTTGCCATAAACATGAAATTTAAATGCACCAGAAATCTGATTATTTATTTATTTATTCTTATTTTTGGTATTAGGGATTTAACCCAGGGGCATTTTACCATTAAGCTATATCCCCAGCCACAGCTCCCCTTTTTAAAATTTTATTTGTTTGTTTGTTTATTTTTGAGGCAAGGTCTCCTTAGTTTCTGAGGCTGGTCTTGAACTTTCATCCTCCTGCCTCAGTTTCCCAAGCTGATGAGATTACTGGCAGGTGTGTGGCCTGATTACTTCTTACAAATGGTAGGACTATAGCCAGTCTTCTCTGTAGGGTGCCTGGTATGAAGAAGAAAGGCAGGAAGGTGCCCACAACTTCTAGTGTAAGAACTAGTGCCCTAGGTGATGGACTGCTTATGTTGTTGGGGTGATGATGCCCCCCCCCCCACCTGTCCTGCTTCCATCTCATGCCCTCATGTGAAGGCCCTTGCTCTGGGACCTCAGCCTCCATCCTTAAGCCCTGATCCAAGAATGTCACATGTTTTCCTTGGCAAATAGTTCTAAATATTTCTTCAGAAGACAAAGTTTCTACCAAGTACATTGACACCAGGAGAGTGCACCTAAATAGATCAGCCCACAGGTCACCATCAGTTACCCCAGGCATTCGTCTCTCCTGCGTGATATTGGTTAACTTCAAGCTAGAGCGTTTCACCAGGTGATTTTGAACTTCCCCTGCTTGGTTTTACTTTTCAGTTTGACTTCCTTTGCTCTCTATCTTCCAATATTCACACCAAATAAATGATCTACCCCAGGCTGCTTTTCTTGATTTGTGTAGTACATTAGGGTGTCATTATTTTTACCATATTTTCTGTTACTTTAATGCTTTTCAGCATCACCCCTGAGCACTGAGTACTAACTGCTAGACCTCTATTTAGAGAGAACACCCCACCCTTCCATCCCTATCAAAGAGGAGACCTACTATATTGTCCTTTGGTAATGAGTTTTCTATGACTTCAACTACCTTCTTTCTGTTGAGAAAGCCTAAATTTAAATTTATTGTGCTGCAAACTCTTCCCCAAACTTCACATCTATCCATCTAGCATCTGTGCTTGTATCTAGAAGGACTTTTACAATGCATGCAAAATTCAATGTATTTCCTTACTTCTAAGAGCCTCCACTGATTCACCACAGGGGTGACTGGGAAGTAAAAGATCAATAAATTTGGACATTATGTCTTCTCTCTCACTCACTCTCTTCTCTCAATCACCAAAACATCCTGCTTGCTTTCTTTCCTGATTTTTTTTTCTTTCCTATATCATTCTTTTAGCTTTGGTTTCTATTACCTCTTGCCTGAAATACTCCGTATTTCATAGTGTATGATATGAACATGTCCTCCCACCAGTTTTTCTATTCATGTCCCGAAATGAAGCTGTGACAATTCTGCAACTAGGTCTTCAAGTTTTCTCATCACTCATCTTTAGGGGAACACTGTTTAGTCTGACATAGTTTTCTAAAACCAATCACAAGCTGGATGGTCTGAAATGTAACCTCCATATCCAGCAAAACAAAGATTTTAAATTAGAATTTGATTGTCCTTTCTCACTTCCACACTCTTAGCATTTCATATACAAGGATTTGCTATATATGTAACTCATGGCCCACCTGGAACACTCCCTGTACTTCTTTAAAAACCTTTTAATATTCTTTACCTTTTATTCTGTGTTTTTAAGTCTGAGAATATTGAAGATATTTGCCCTTCCTTTTAGTTTCCAGACCTCTCCACACTTCCTGTGTAGTTCTGATCCTATTCTTCCTTGTATTATAAATACACCTGTCTTACAAACTATGTTTGTTTAGGACAGGGACCAGGTCTTACTTTTTTATACTCTCAATACATTGCACATCTGTAAGACCACAATACATTTGGACAGAATTGGGATCAACAGTTGCTTTTAGGTGAGGATGACTGAGGGACACATTCAGTCAACGAGTTAATATATTCTTCTTTTTCACAGATAATGAATTAGTGAGAATTAACACATTACCTAATAAAAGTATCAACAAGAAAATTAGAATAATTCAAAATATCCCCAAAATTCATTTACAAATTTTTCTAAAAGCTACAGTGATTAGTGTTTTGAAAGCATTATCTACATACTCCTCAAAACAATTCAACTTTATATATGAGAAAAATAAAACTAATTAGAAGTTTAAATATTTTCCAAGGTAGCAGAGCTACAGTATACATAGCCAGTATTCAAAAGCATATTCTGTTTGCAAAGTTCATAATCCACAAAGCCACACTTAATTCACTGATATCTCCTTCTTTGATGGACTTTTACAATTTAGGGCATGCTCAAGTGGCTTGGAAGCCTTTTACTGCACAAGAAAGTTAAAAGCACAGTAAAATCTATTCAAAGATCTGGAGAATCAATGAATCAAATTGATACAGATCTGCCTATTACATCCATGTAGTATGAAAACATATGTTTTAACTCAGCATTATAACATTTCCAAAAACCTGGTGCAGGACCTCACAGATAGTGTGATTCATTGCTAGGTTTTTTTCTTTGTTTCTTCCACACGAGACCCTGAGGGTCCTCAAAATGTCTACACCTGCCGCCTGGAGATAGTGACTCTGCTCAGATGGGTTCCTCAGAGAGATTATGTTCACCTATCTGTTTTAATAAAAGTTTAATGCCAGACAGCAAATTCATATATTGTTTTGTTGTAACTTAATTTTTGTTGAATTCATTGTTAGAAATCAGACTTTGGCAATCTGGCTGCAGGTGCGCAGTAACAAATGCCTGATGAGATCTACCTATACTCCCCCAAGCAATTGCTTTCAGATGCCTGGGTCTTCACACAGCACTGATTCGGAGCTAGAAAGCAGACACTGGCCCTGGAGCTTTACATCTACTCCACCAGGAGTCCAGAGGTAGAGTGTTCTCTTCTAAAGCCCCGCAGTTCTCCTTATTCAACCAAGGCCAAGAACCACAGGTTTTTTCTTCCCTTCCCTTTCAAATTCTAGGGCCACGGAGAAGAATGGCCGTCATGTCACCACCTCGTTGACTCCTTGCCCATAGTAGAAAACACATTCGCTCCAGTCCTTGCAGTTAAAGCTCCTCTGGTGAGTCTCAAGTTTATGGCCAGTGCCAACAGCCTCTGGCATTATTTTAATAATCCTTCTCATTGGGTAGAAAGGGAGATATTTTTACTCCATATTTGTTGTATGTTGTAATTTTCAGGGAAGTTCCAGATTTCATACTATTTCCCTTTTGGTCAGCCACAGAACATGATGTTAACAGTGACTTGTTATTTTTATTATTTTTGATCTGTGCATCAGAAAAATGGTAGGATAGTTATAACTGTGCAGCCACTTCAATGTTTATAGCAGCTCAATTCACAATAGCTAAACTGTGGAACTAACCTAGATGCCCATCGATAGACAAATGGATAAAGAAGCTGTGGTATATATACACAATGGAATATTACTCACCAATAAAAGAGAATAAATTTATGGCATTTGCAGGTAAATGGATGGAGTTGGAGAATATCATGCTAAGTGAAGTAAGCCAATCTCAGAAAACCAAATGCCGAATGTACACATTGCTAAGTGGATGCTGATCCATAATGTGGGGAAGGACATGGGAACAATGGAGGAACTCTGTTCACAGGGGTGGAAGCGGGGAGAGGGCATGGGGACAGTAAAGGTGGTGGAATATGATGGTCAACATAGCCTTAACTTTATGTAAAAAAAAAAAAGAAAGAAAGAATGTTTCATTATCTGGCTTTCAATTATGTAACTTCAAATATATGGGCATTTTGTTGAAGGTCTGAATAAAAAGGTAAATTACTTTTTAAGAAAAAAAAAAAAGAAAGAGTTGTGTATGTTTTATGCTTTCAAGCAACTCTCCACCAAAGTATGCTCCATCAAGAAGAGTGGGAGATGCAGTTTGATGGAACATTTGCATGTGGTTATGAGGAGTAACCACTGAAAAGTATCACCCCTGGCAGCTAATATTGGGTGACTATGCATTATCATTTTTATTCATGTTAAAACAGGATGTAGGGATAAGATTGACTCAAATATAAAACCTGGGTTAACACACAGGTGGAGTTTATCAGATCTCAGTTGTAAAGGTTAGGACAGTGATTTTCAACTTGGGGAGATTGAAAAATTAAAAACACAAGGACCAGGACTCTACTAGTATGAATGCTTCTAAGATTAGAGGGTGGCAAGGAAACAAAACAACTCATTCTTCTAGTACAATAGTTCTTAAACTTTAGCATGAATCAGAATAACTTAATGAGTTTGGTGAAACATGCATTGCTGGATTCAACCCGTGGCATTTCTAGAGTGGAATCCCAGATTTTCTTTTCTGACAAGTTCCTGGATGACAGCAATGCCCCTGTTTTGGTCCATATGGTTCTAGTGACTCTCAAGTCCAGTTGCACATTAGAATTACTTGGAGAAAAGCTAAATTGTACAGAGTGGACCCCACCCCACACCAAATGAATCATAGAATTTATGTGATTCTGTGGAATGACTCAAACTGGCTGCTGGATCTGTTCTCACCTTATTTCTTGCAATTCCAGGAAGATGCCCTTGCCCTGGCAATTTCCTCTGCTTTAGATCACAGTTCTTCCAGAATATTTTCTAATAAATGTCTTTGCTTCTCAGATCTACACAAGACACTTACTGAATAGAAAACTGCACATGGTATTTTGTGCAATGGAGAGCTCAAACAGATGGAAATTCCCCTCAAAAAGAGGAACTATCTTCTACATCTGTCCTCATTTCTCTCTCTTTCTCTCCTGCACCCTTTCCATTGGAGAGATCACCGTTTTTCAAGCTCAGTGCTGGATCTGACAGAGGTCAGGCAAGGACACTGAGGTTCCTGCTGTGTGCTGTACAGAGTACAAAGCCTCCCACAGAGTACATTCATACCCTTCCAACAGCTAAGGGTGTCAGCTAATTGCTCTATACTGGAGAGGCACCTCCAGTCAGAAATTCAGCTGAATTAATTGGCAACTCTATTATTTCTGCAGAAAATAATGGCTTGTTGTGGTGCTGGGACTCAGCAGGAGAAAGCACATTGCCACAAAGTAATTAACCATCCCCTAGCACTCACTGTTCTCCTGCCTTTCCCTCCATAGCTTCTCATTGCTTATCTCTCTCACCTAGTCAGTCTGGGATGGAAGTAGGCAGTTAGCTCTAATGGGAATTTGAAAAAATCTCTCTTTATATACTTTCAACTGAGAAGAAACATGCTCTGAGCCTGAGTCTGTGGATAATTTTTATGAGTTGAATCTAAAACGGCTCCCACAAACCCTCATTTGTCCCCAGTGCCTCTATGTTCACAGGTGGGCTTTGGGAGAAATGATTGGATTGGGCTCTGAAATTACCAGTGGGTTGATGCTTGATAGCTCAGTGGACTTCTGGGATGCAGTAGAAACTATAGGCAGGTAGGCCAAGGTTGGAGCAGGTAGGTCACTGTGGGCATGCACTGAGGGACTCTATCTTGTTCGTGGTCTCTCTCTCTCTCTCTCTCTTTCTCTCTTTCCCCACTTCCCTCTTTCCCTCCCTTTCCCCTAACCCCCTCTCTCTTACTTCCTGGCTGCCATAAGCTAACAGCTGGACTCTAGCCCCTCTACCTTACTCAGGCTCAAAGCAATGGAACTAGTCAATCATGGACTGAAACCTCTGAACCATGAGTCAAGATAAACCTTTCCTCCTCCAAGTTCTGTGTCAGGTATTTTGGTTGCAATGACAAAAAGCTGACTATCATAATAATCAACCAAGAGAGCCAAAAAAAAAAAAAAAGAAAAAGAAAAAAATTATCAGTCTAAGGTAATTGAGAGATGCTCTATTTTCTGTAAAAGTTGAGGAGTTAGAGATTAGAGGACTTTAGGGATTCCAGGGAAAGATGTTTGTGGACACTTCCTAACTCCTGCATCAGTAAGAAAGGCTTATCTGGCTTAATCTACACATGCCTTGAATTCATTTGGAGCATGAGAATAGTCCAAACATTTCTGAATCTGAATGTGCTGCTTCTGAAGTATTGAAAAAATTTTTCTTCAAAACCTTTGAAAGGAGCTAGATAGTAGAAGAGGATAACTTGGCTACAAGGATTCTCTCATCTTTTTCTTCCCAAACTATGTATGCTTTTGCCTAAACCAGCTTTCCCAATCTATCCCTTTTGACTAGTGGATGAGTTAATTCTTTTTTCTTGGGGTAGGGGTATGGACCTATACTGTGCTTTATAGCATTCTTAGCAGTATCTTTGGTCTCTACCAACTAGATAGAGTAGCATACAAGTATCCCTATAACCAGTTTTGACAACCAAAAATGTTGTCCAGGGTGGGGAATCACCACTTTTTTTTGTAAACCTCTGGTCTAAAACATTTCACCTATTCCTTTTGACCACTTTCTCACGAGTTGGATGATTTGGCACCTGTAGAGGATTTTATGCTTTAATAGTGTTTTTGTGTGCATTGCTTGTTTATACAAGTTATGCTCAAGGTTGATAGGAGAGCCAATGATTCTGTAAAGTGGAAGGAATGGAAGATCTTGCCTATAGCCATGCCTCAAGTTCTCGACAGAGTCTTGGGTCTCTGTATTTATAACCCTGTGCTGTATCACTGCCACCGTTCTACATGGGACAGTAGCCTACCGCCATGGAGTCCTCTTATCCTGGGAATTGACTGTCTTGCAAATTTCCTTGCTAAAGTATCCTTATAACAAAATTCATCCCATTCCCATGAGGTTTTATCCTGACTAGAATCTGTAATAGGTGGAAAAATGTTTCTCTGAACAGGGTTCAGAACCATCTATTGTTGCACCTTATAGATAGAAAGGAAAATGTAGGCTGAGTGAGAAGTGATGATGTGTTCTTTTATCTTTGAGTCATTTGTCAACTATAATATGCTTTCTTAAGATATTATAATTATTATCTCAGGGTTCAAAACACTGTTTATATACCTAACTTTTTTGAGTCTTACCTTCCTCACCCCACAGGTGTTTTTGAAATTTTAAGTATTATTAGGGCACTTATCCTTGAGTCCCTATTGAACCTAGTTGTATAAACTTGGTTTGTCAACCACAATGCCCAAGGATATAAAAGTAGAGTGAGTTGCCTCAGATCACAAAAACAGGAAATTATATTCACTGATAATAAAGCCTTGATTTTCTCTCTGCTCCTATCTTCCCATGTTATCATTTTAATGAACTAATATCTAACTTAGTCAACTCTCCTCCCTTTCCAGGAGAACAAGAGGTTGGTAGAAAAGAAGAGTTAAATAGATTCCTTCAGTATTGCACCCAACAAATAAGTATTTGGCATCTTCTGTGGGGAAGGTATTGTGCAATGGTGCCCATCTGGAGATTTCTTCTGTAAACCACTTCAAGGTTATACTCACAGTTCCCTTTAATAGGGCAGATATCTGGTATGTTTTTGCCCAAGATCTGCTATTTCTTAGTAAACCTCTTTGTATTTTTGTATTTCATTATAATCCTATTAAATTTTCATGTCTTATTTTATTAACTCTACACACGTGTAGATGCATACCTACTCACAGCTCTCAATTTTTTCACAAAGTTTTCAGAAACTTCATTCAATTTTTTAGTCAATTTACCAAGACGTGTACACCAAACAGTTGAACTGTCTTCTAACTTTCAGTAATTTTTTTGCTGTATTATTATCATTGCTTACTCTCCATTGAAAGTATGAGACTAAGTAATAGGTTTGATAAGCAATATTGTTGTTATTGTCTTAGTCAGTTTTCACTGCTGTGACCAAAATGCCTGACAGGAATACCTTAGAGGAGGAAAGGTTTATCTTCATTCATGGTTTCAGAGCTCG
The DNA here is from genome assembly GCA_004024805.1 of Geosciurus inauris. NCBI lineage: Eukaryota > Metazoa > Chordata > Mammalia > Rodentia > Sciuridae > Geosciurus > Geosciurus inauris. The sequence goes on along the minus strand of PVHX01014898.1, from coordinate 26,427 downwards.
AAGTCCATGCTGACCAACTACTTTGCTCTGGACCAAGGCAAGGCAGAACATCATGGCAGAAGGGTATGGTGGAGGAAAGCTGTTCATTCCCTGAAAACCAGGAAGAAGAAAGAGAACACAAAGAACCAGGGATAAAATACACAATCCCAAAGGCATGTCCCCAAGGACACACTTCCACCAGTCATGCCACACCTGCCTACATTTACCACCTGGTAATCTATTCACCATATTAATGAATTAAATGGAATAACCCATCAATTAAGTTACAGCTCTTATAATCTAATCATTTTACCTCCCACAATAACATGGGAGCTATTTAGGGATACCTTATATCCAAACTATAACGTTATTATTGCTCAAATAAAGGCCTAAAAATAAGTATTGAAAAATGGTTTCCTTCCATTGAGTGTGGCTTGCCTAGATTTTTAAAAAGAAAAGAAAAAAAATAAATAAACAGACCTTAAATTTCCCAACTATTATTGTTTTGATGGGAAGAGAATTGAATAGTAACAGGACATAGGGTAATATTTATTAAAGCAGTGGTTTAACTTTTTGAAGAGATTGGGATTGATGACCGGACTGCTAGCCCCAGGGCTGACTTCTGTGTACCAACTACCTGGGACCAGACAAGCCAAACCAGATTTTTCTCATTCCTTTTTGATCAAAGTTGGCTGTTCCAGAATGTCATTTATTACCTGTTCTGTGACGCCTTCTCCTTATCACTCAAGAGGGAAATATCAATCAACCAACTTTTAAAAGTTACATAACTTTAACAGTTAATCTCAAACTTTTAAAGCACCCGTTGAACTTTAATTCTAAAGACTACAGTTTTCTAAAGAGCTTTGGCAGGGGTCAAATATTTTCTTTGAAGAAGTTCTCTGCTTTGTTTTTGAACCTGAGTGAACATATTGGCAGCAGTTTCTGAACTCTTCAGCAAATGTAATTTCATTCCCCAGCATTAACTGAAAACTAGAAATAAAGAAAAGGCATATTTACCTTCTTCCTTTGGTAAAATAGACTAACAGGATTTTCACTCTGAGAAATGTCAAACTTTTCTAATACTTCACTGCATATTTTAATTTAGAACTCTTTTATTTATTCTCTCTCTCCTCTCTTTCTTTAGCTAGACTACTGCATGCCTTGAATTTTCTAATTACCTGCTTAGCCTGGAATCTTTTCCTTTGTTTTTTTTTTTCCTTGTTTATTTTGTGTGTGTGTGTGTGTGTGTGTGTGTTTTCCTTTAAGAACTTCACTGGTGATTTTTACCATTCTTAGTTGAGAAAATGAACAAAGCTTTTGTCAATTGTGGCCTGTGTTCAGCTTTAATTTATGGAGTGACTTTGAGATTTGAAACAAGGTAATTGGCAGAATAGTGAACACTGTGGGAAATGTTTTACATGAATACAATAGAGAAACTTAGTTAACAAACATTTATATAACAACTGCTGTGTTCAGAACCCTGTGTTCAGAGGCTCAGTGGAAAAGGAAGAGGTACAAAAAAAATAGAAGCACTGAGAGGCTTACCCTACAGGTGGGAAGGATAGCAGGCAAAATAATCTACAGAGTCACACCACAAAGGGAAAAGTTACATAAGACAAGCCGGAACAAAATAAAATAAACAAAATTCAATGGCAGAATGAATATGCTTTATTCCAACATAGTTGTATTTAACACATGGTTTTATTATTGTCACATGAATTTTGGAAATTTACACAGTCTTCAAATATATGTTTCTCATAAGTAAAATAGGCATAACACTCATTAGGCAACACTTCCAAGGAAAATACCTGCTAAGCACCTTGCATAGTACCTGACACATAGGTAGGCACAGAGAACAAGGCACTGTGGCCACTATTACTGGCATCACCATCACTTTCATTACTACAATTGTTTTTTCAATTCATTTCTTTTTTTCCCATCATAACCTATACATGTGGAAGAAACTATAAAAAACTTTATTTTTCACAAAGGGATATGTGAGCACCCGTGTGTATTTTAAACACCCAACAACCAATCTGACAATTTTAGTTTATAATGTCACATTTTGAAATTCCAAAAGTGATACTTAGGAAACTAGTCTGACTTTATAAGAAAAGCAAAAAGAAAATAGTCAACAGAAAAAGCCACGCTTACTGGTTAAGGGTAGACTAACCCAGTGGGAAGTAGCCCCACCTAATGTGAAGCCTAAAGTTTGGAACAACTGGAAATTTCTCAGTTGATCAGGCAGACTGAATCACTGTTGAAATATGTCCTGGTTCTTCCCATGTCTAGAATATTCTTATTTTCTAAGATACCCCATCCCAATACCAGGAGCACCTAAAAAGTCAGTTTGGTAAATTCAGGTCTACACTTCCTTATTCCAGTTCTTTGGTATCAGATATGTTCAAGAACTCTGAATATTCTGCACTTTCAAATCTTGACTTTTGGCTTTTCACTTACCGTATCTACCACATCCATCGAGCTCTGTGGCACCACATCCATGGAGGTGGGGGAAGAAATGCCTACTGATGGCCTTACCTCAATATCATTCAAGTTTTTATGCTAAACATATTTTCTGCAACATTTTAAACAACAAGGAAGAAGAAAATTGAAAAGGGAAAAAAGGAAAGAAGGGAAAGGAATGGGGAAGGAAAGGAGGAAGAAAGGAAGGGGAAAAAAGGAAGGAAAGAGGAGAGAAAAGAAAGGAAAACAAGGGAAAATAGACTTTCAGAGTTGTTGAGACTTTAAAACAATTGAGGGAGCTGTATAACATTGTTTGAATGCAGAAAATCTAATTTATTTATTCAGAAATTTATATTCTAACTACGGAAAAATCCTAGCACACTGGTCTACCTAATAATGGAATGTACATCTCTAGAGACAGCAACAGTTATAGCAAATGGAATATCTTTCACACTTGAAAGGTGGGGAATGCATGGTTTAGGGAAGTTTTTTTCTAGATCATACATAAACCATTCCCTTTTGTTAATCTTGTTTCCAATTTAAGTTATGAATAACTTATTTTTCAAAGAATATATTATTTCCTAAAAAAAATAGCTACCATTATTAAATCCTTAAAATCCTTAAGATGCTGTTTAAAGTGCTAAGTACTTCACAAAAATGTTCTCAAGTATCTGTTAACAATCTCACAAGACAGGAAATTCAGTTTTTCTCATTTCCTAATAAGAAAACTGAGATTGGGCAAGCTAAATTACCAAGATCATACGGCTGGCAAAAGATCCAGAATTTTAAAATCAATATCCATCAACAAAAGATTTAACTTCCGTGTCCCTAGACTAACTCCCAATCTTCCTTAAATGAATAAGAAATATGCTTTTATGTGCATGACTTCTGAGGAAGGCCAGTTTATGCTTATCTCTATGTTGCTTTTTGTTTTCTCCATTCGCGATGGTCCTTCCTGGGCCCCATCTTCAAATTCTGAACTTGCCTTCATCTCGTAGGAGTCCCAAGACCTGAAGGTCCTAGATCACTGCTTCTTGGTATCTTAAAGTCTAGTTATCCTATGACTCTGACAGAGAGCTGGATGAAATGATACCTTAAGTATTTGGATGGTCCTGATTTGTGCCACTGCTAAATACCTGATTTTGCAATAGCAGCATTTGATATCAAGTCACCAAGTGGTGTTATATCCAAAAACAATAAGAAAAAAAGGGTGATTCATGACACTGAGTCCTTTGCATCTGGGAAAGGCATGTGATTTGTCTTCACTACCAGTGACATCCTTGTCAAAGTCGATTATCACTTTTATGCCTGTCATGTTCCTGTAATGTCACATTTGAGACAATTACGGGATGCCTCACTCACCACTATAGTATCTGATGTCACATAACTTCTAATGAAGGAAATAAGAAAAGGAAATATGCAAGGCATTGGTATTATTTCTCTCACTGACATACAAGAGATAGAAGAGAGAGCATGCAGTTCTCACTATTTTAGATAAAGATGTGCTTATAATATTTTTTTAAAAGTTATTCCTCTCTTTAAAAAGGACTCTGTTTACTTACAAAATTATCCAGTCAGGAGTAAATTTTTCCACCATGATGGAAAAAAATGATTCTTTGGAATGAAGTTGAGGCTATTACCTGATCAGATGTTCCCAACCAGGCAAAACAGGTAGAAGTTGTGGAAGGGGTGACAGCGCTCTCCAGGATGGCTATCTACACTAGAAAGGAAGAACATAGAAGAATTTTAGAGGGTCCCCTAAGATATTAGTACTGTTTTATGCAGGTGTAAGTCTTAATGGGACAGTGTGGGTATCTCATACATGCAGAGCCATCAAAAGCTCACCTCTCTCAGGAGAACTTCCAGGTGATGTACTTGCTCAGAATAGTTTGAATGTGGAGTAATGGTACAGAAAGGTTATCATAAGTATTAAGTATATCTTTGAGACTAGATGTAGAAATAAAAACTGGTATCTACTGATGCATATAGATGTGTGTGTTGTGTGTGTGTGTTCATCTATTTACATAGTCATTGCTTTTAGCTAAGTTTCCTCTTCCTTTGCCCCATTTATAGATGGTAGTATATTGATGATTGATATGCAGTGTTGTCTATGAGATATAGAATCCTAAAACAGAGTCTTAAGTAGTGACCATAGAAATATTCCCCATAGGTTCTCAACAACAGGCAGAATAATTTATTGGCTTCCCCAGCCACCATGCTCTGAAATCCAAACCACATTTCTGATGACTGCTTCTAGTGACACTAAAATAGGCCCTACCCACGAAGACATGTATCCCCTCTAATACAGAGCTTTGGCTCAGGATTCCCCTGACCTTGCCAAACTTGCCTTAGACTTTGCAACAGTTCATGTTGCTTCCACTCAACATCCTCCTGACTCTTTCATTGATGAGGATCCCCTCATACCCTGACACTTCTCCAAACATCTTCCAGTCTCCTCATTTTCTTTTCTAGGAGTTTCCAGGGAAACCTCTTGTATATTTAATCCTTGGATGTTTTAATATGTATAAAATCATCATCAGAAGAGGACTATGTTGCCCTCTTCTCCCAAAATTAAAATAACATCTTAGAAAGGGAAAATAATAAACACCATGTAGACCTAGAATTGGATGCAGTAACTGATATTTCTGGGCTGTACTTTTTTCATGAGGATGTCATGTGGAATGATACATTAAGTTAGGTTAAAAATTGTCTTCCCTTACATTTCTTTTAAGAACTGTAAGTTGGGAAAAAGGCTGTGTGGAGATTCAAAGTGGCAGACGTTACAGATGACTGCCAGCATCTGTAATCCTTTTCCTTGGGTTCAGGTAAGTGGTGGGCAGTGTCTCAAATCTGGTATTTCTTGTGTTATTAGTATAAGCTGGACTGGCTGTCCTTAGCAAGGCACAACGATGTTCAGGAACCAGTTCTCATGCACCATATTTGGTATTGTTCTCGCTGCCTAGCCAGTATTTCTGGCTCTCCAGCACTATGAGCTTTAATAATTCCTCCTTTGCTATAAAGTTTTAGTGCTTCTTTCTGTTGTTTGTAAATAAGAACTCTGTATAGGTCTAGGGTTTTTGTTTGTTTGTTTGTTTGTTTTAATACTGGGAATTGAACTCAGGGAGGTTCTTAAACAATGAGCCAGACTCCCTGCCATCTTTCTTTCTTTCTTTCTTTCTTTCTTTCTTTCTTTCTTTCTTTCTTTCTTTCTTTCAGACAGGGTTTTACTAAGTTGCTTAGGGCCTCACCAAGTTGCTAAAGCTGGCTTTGAACTTGCAATCCTCCTGCCTCAGCCTCCTGAGGATTATAGGCATGCACCACTGCACCCAGCCTCAGTCCATATTTTTATAGGAAACAGATGATGTAATCAATAGGATGATTGAAAATGGTTTAAAGAAAGACTTTTGACAAAAGGTGGGTAGCATTAAGAGAAAGCTACAAAAGCTTTCTCATGAAGCACAGAGTACCAACAATAGCAATGGGTCAATATGCTTTCTACCTCTGAGGAAGCCAGGGCTGGTCACTAGAATTCAGAATGAGGTATGCAGCTCTAGTATATGGCTACAGTAAGGAGTCTGGCCTCTGATGGAGGAATATAGCTAGGGGTAACCCTTAGCCAAGTAGTGAGGGAACTCAGGAATAAAGAGCCAGACTTTCTTCTCTCATCATCCAGTCTCGTACTGGTAACTTCCATTGGTTGCACCCAACTGGAAGTTGGAAGGCGAGTGAACCTGTTGATGCTATAGATAGAGGTTAGCATCCCAAGGCAGACAGAGGGAGGAAAATGATAGAGAATGCGTAAGGAATTAAGAGAGTGTACATAATATGTTGATTGAAAGAGTGACAAGTGATGTTGCCTTTGGGTGAAGTTAATTTAAAATGTAAACATATTTTCCTTAACATACCTACAAGCAGAGTCTTCTGATAGCATTGACTTGATCAGTTTATTATAGCATGAATTTTTTTTAAAGTCATGCATAATTTATACCAATGAAGTAAAGACAGTGGGGTTGTTGTTTCATCCTCGGTGTCAAAGGGTATTTTCTCTGGATGGAATGCTGGATCAACATTTTGTAGCATGTTAAAGATGTCATTCCCTTTCCTTCTGGTCTGCATGATTACTGAGAAGTCAGCTAAATCATTCATATGCTTGCAGGATGTCTTTCCATTCCCTAGTTGCTTTTAAAAGATATTGTTTATATTTGGGTTTTAATCATTAAACTAAAATGTGCCTAAGTGGAATTTTCTTTATTTATCCTGATTGGTTTTCACTACATATTCATGTAGTTTACCTTCTTTCCAGGATGAGTGATCTGTATTGCCTGTTGTCAATAACTAAAATTCCTATCTCTGCTTTTACATTAGTACTGGCATTAAAGTTGTTTTTGGGTAAAAGCACATATCAAAACCAAGTTACCTTTTTTTTTGCCATAAATGGAATATCCATATAAAATTTCCTTTGTCAGAATACAACTTTCTTAAGTCTTAAGAGCTATTTCAATATTGTTTTTAAATAAACTAACCTCTTCCTCTTCAATCTAGAAATTCATTTGTCAGATTTTAAAAAACACATTTATTTGAATCTTTTTATGATCTATAACCTTGGTCATGGATGTGTTGTTAGACACATTGTGTGATGAATAGACAATACTTATTAAATGGCCATTGCTGTATAATATGCTTCACACCTGATGCTGGCTATCATTGTTCTGCTTTGACTAATGTGTGTGTGTCTATGTATATATGTATATATTTCCATACACACTTATTATGTATATGTGTGCATATATATATATATACACACACACACACACACACATTAATTTGTGGATGTTTATGTATATATTGTTTATTTCTTTAAAAAATCAGTTTAAAATCTAAAAATGTCATCTATAATAAAAAAACTGTGGAATCATTTTATTAATTTGAGTTTTTACTAAATCACTATTTATTATTTTTTAAATTATATCACTGGATTTCCTGTGCATAGAATCAAGTAATCATCAGGGAATGGTGTTTCGTGACATCTTATTCCAAATTTTAATTCTGCTCATTTAATTTGTTTAGGAGTGTGGTTGTACCTGTAGAGCTATAGTAAGTAATAGAAATTAAAAAGGAAATTCCTGTCTCCAGGAGGACACTGCTAGAGTTTCTCTAGTAAGAATAATTCACATACAGAAGTATTGTTAACTCTTATTCAATTATGTTTTCTTTAGTTTTCACTTAAGAATGACATTCCAGTATCAGAAAAATTTGATAATCATTTTTGGAAATTAATTTATAATTATTTTTGATTATTTAATCTTATTTACAATTCTGAAATTTGATAATATTGAATATACTTTTTTCTTGGTTAAAAAAATACACACATGTTTAAATATTTAAATATTTATGTATTTAAATATTAACTTAAATATTTCCTTTCAATATGATTCTCAATTATTTTAATAATTTTGTACTTAATAAACCTCCTTTTTGATTCATGTAGAAATGTGTCCTTTATTTCTGTGTTTTGCGTGATATTTTGTTTGTGTTTTACCACTACTGTTACACTGACTTCAGCAAAGGAATAAGGAAGCTCTTCTTTTCCTATGTGTGGAACAGGAAACCAGAAAAATGCAACTAAAAACATGTCATGCTGTTTCACACATATCAGATAAAAACAAAATATAAAAGCTGTCAATTTTACGTGCTGAGAAAGATGTGGAGTCGTGCATCCTGCTAGTCAGAACATAACTTGGCAACACTAGTTTGGACAGCAATTTAATAAATTCTAGAAAACATTAACATACATATACCCTACAAGCAATCAATTCTACTTTTTGGAATATAACTTATGAGAATGTCTGACATTTCTTTATAAGAAGATTTGTAAAGGTATGCTTTAAGAACCATAGTTTTAAAGGAGACTCTCAAATATATTTAAATGCTTACTTATCAACAAGAGAATGGATAAATCAATAGTGCCATAGCAATATCTGAAATAAGCTGAAACTGAGAACACAGCTAAGTACAAAACTATAGCATGGAAGGTAAAAGGTGTGTTATTAAAAGATTGAAAGCTTAAAATAGAAATCTATGTAAAATATTTAAAATAGCCCAAATTCCATATTTTTTAGGTAAATATATAGTTAAACTATAAAACTATGCTGTAAATCAGGAATGGATCTTAAATTTAATGCCTGTTGAATCTTAATGTCTTTTAAGCACGTATGGACAAGATTTTCTTCTTTTGGGGACTATTATGGTAAAATATATTAATAGGTCTGATTTTGAAACATGATTACATTTTAAGACACACTTAAGCACCAAAAATTATTTTAATATGTTGCTGAATTTTATTCATTTGGAATTTTAAAATATTTTTGTCAAATTTCAGTAATTTAATGAGTACACAATATAATCTTATTAATTATGGTTATCATGCTGTACATTAAATCTTCAGAAATCATTCTACCTACATAACTGAAACTTCATACTCTTTGACCAGCAGCTCCCCTTTGCTCCACTCCCGGTTCTAGGCAAGTCACCATTCTCTTCTGTGCTTCTCTGTTCTGGCTTATTTCATTTTGCATAATGTCCTCTACTTTCATCCATATTTTTCCATATGGCAGGATTTCCTTCTTTTCTAAGCATGAGTCATATTCCAATTCTATGTATGTATGTGTATGCATACCACAATTTCTTCATCTCTCTATGGGAACTTGGGTTGTTTCCTTATCCTGGATATTGCAGAAAATGCTGCAATGAACATAGGAGTGCAGATATCTCTTCAATATGCTGGCTTTATTTTCTTTAAGAATATATCCAGAAGTGTGATTATTGAATCATATGGCAGTTACATTTTTTTTTGAGAAACTTCCATACTGTTTCAAACAGTTGCTATACTGATTTAAATTTCCATCAACACTATACAAAGGTTCTCTTTTTCCATATCCTTGCCAACAATTGTTATCCCTTTGTCTTTTTGATAAAAGCCATTCTAGCCGGTATGAGGTGCTAGCTAATTGTAGTTTTAATTTGCATTTCTCTGATGATTAGAGATACTGAGCAACTTTTGGTATACTTCTTGGCCTATATATGTCTTCTTTTGATAAATGATTTTCAGATCCCTTGCTCATTTTCTGGAGATGGTATTTTTTCATATTTTTATTAGTACATTTTAGTTACATGTAACAGTGGGGTTCATTTGACATAATCATGTATGCATGAAATATAATTTGCTCAATTTTAGTTCCCAGTACTTCCTCTTTCCCTTCGTTCTCCCTCAACCTGTTTCCCTGCCTCTACTCTCCTGGTCTTTGTTCTGTTTATTGTTTTTTCAATGTATGCTTTATACATGTGCATAAAGGTAGAATTCACTGTGGTATATTCATAAATGTACTTAACATAATATGGCCCATTTTCTTCTGCAGTTTCTCCCATTTCCCATCCTTTCTCCCTCCACCTCAATTTCCTTGCTCTAATTCACTGACTTCCCTTCTATTTTCATGGCAGTTCTGTGCCCTTCACTTCACTCTAACTTCAGCATGTGAGAAGAAACATCCAACCTATGATTTTCTGAGTCTATCTTATTTCACTTAGAATGATATTCTCCAATTCAATCCATTTCCCATCAAATACCATACTTTCATTCTTATTTATGGATTAGTAAGACTCTATTGTGTATATATACCACAAGTCTCTTTCTATTTCATTGTTGATGGGCACCTGGGCTAGTTCCATAACTTGGCTATTGTTGATTTCTACTGCTTTAAACATTAATGTGCATATATCATGGTAGGATGCTGATTTTTGTTATTTTGGAAAATACCAAGGAATAGGATATTGAGTCATATGGTTGTTCCCTTCCTAGTTTTTCAAGAGATTTCCATACTGCTTTCCAAAGTGATTGTATTAATTTTCAGTCCCATCAACAATGTATGAGTGTAACTTTTTCACCCACATCCTCATCAGCATTTATTTGCATACTTGATAATTGCTATTTTGATGGGAGTGAGATGAAATCTCAAAGTAATTTTGATCTGCATTTCCCTGATTGCCAGGGAACATTTTTTTCATTTTTTTGTATTTATTCTTTTGAGAAATGTCTGCTTACTTCTTTGTCCATTTACTGATTGGGTTATTTGTTCTGTTGCTAAGGTTTCTGGGTTCTTTATATATTCTGGATATTAATCCTCTGTTGGAGGAGTAGCTGGCTAAGATTTCTCCCATTCTGTGTTTTCACACTTTTAATTATTCTCTTTGCTGTGCAAAAGCTTTTTAATTTGATGCTCTTCCATTTATTAATTCTTGGTTATATTTGTTGAATTTTAGGTGTCTCATTAAGATGTCTGTGCCTGAGTCAATATGTTGGAGTGTTGAGCTAATGTTTTCTTCTAGAAGTTGCAAAGTTTCGACTCTAATTTCTAGGTCTTTTATCCACTTTGAGTTTACTCTTTTTGCAGGATGAGAGATAGGGGTCTAGTTTCATTCTTCTACATGTGGATATTCAGTTTTCCCATCATCATTCATTAAAAAGGCTATCTTTTCTCCAACACGTGTTTTGGACACCTTTGTGGAATATCAGATGATTTAACTATGTGAATTTGTCTCTGTATTTTCTATTCCACAGTGGGTCTTCATGTCTGTTTTGATGCCAATACTATGCTGTTTTTGTTACTATATCTCAGTAATATAATTTGAGCTCAGGTATTGTGATACCTACAGCATTGTTCTTCTTGCTTAATATTGCTTTGGTTATTCTGGGTCTTTTATTCTTTCATATAAATTTTGGCATTGTTTTCTTTTAGTCTGTGAAGAATGACATTGGTATTTCATTGCCATTAAATTGCATTTAAGCTGTGTATTTCTTTTGGTAATTTTTAAAATCACATTATTTAGGATATTTTTCTATGGGATTATTTAATATCTTTATATATTTTGAATGTTAACTCCTCATCAACTATATGACTTGCAAATATATTCAACCACTCTCCAACTTGTCTTCTCACTCTCATATTTCCTTTGGTCTGCAAAAACATCTTAGTTTGATGAAATACTACATGTCTATTTTTACTTTAATTTTGCCCATGGTTTTGGTGTCATACCTGTAATAGTATTGCCCAGACTATTGTCAAATATCATTTTACTTATGTTGTCTTTTAGTAGTTTTATGTTTTACATTTAATTAGCTTTAATCCATTTGAGTTGAATTTTCTATACAGTGCTGGATGTGGATCCAATTTCATTCTTCTGTGATTGTCCAGTTTTCCTAGCACCATTTATTAAATACACTATCTTTAGCCCATTGTTTCATTGTGGCACTCCTGGTGGAAATCAACTGACAGTACCATGCCTGGACATATTTCCATTGTGCTCCACTGGTCGTATATGTCTATTTTACATCAAAACCACAGTGTTTTGATTACTGTGGTTTTATAGCATATTTTGAAATCAGGGAAAGTGGAGCTTCTAGCTTTGTTATTCTACTCAAGATTATTTTAGCGATTCAAAATCTTTTGTGGTTCCATATTAATTTTAAGATTTTTTTTCTTTTTTGGTTTAAAAAGAAAAAGACCATTGGAGTTTTAACTGGGATTGCATTGCATAGAATCTGTAGATTAATTGCTTTGGATAGTTTGACATTTCAGCAATATTAATGCCTCTAATCCATGAACACAGGGAGTCTTTTCATTTATTTCTGTTTTCATCAATATATTTCATTAGTGTTTCATAGATTTCAGTGCATAGATCTTTTAATTTTCTTGTTAAATTATTTATAAAAAATTTTTTATTTTTTATGCTAACAAGGGAATTTTTAAGATTTCATTCTCAAGAAGTTTATCATTAACATAAAGAAAATTAACTAATTTTTATATGTGGATTTTGTATCTTACAACTTTACCAAATTTATGAGTTCTAACAATGTTTTTTTGCTAGAGCCTTTAGAGTTTTCTTATGAAAGAGCATGTCATTTGCAGAGACAATTTTAATCCTTACTTTCCAATTCAGATGACTTTTATTTCTTTTTCTTGCCTAATTTGGTTGGTTAGGACTTCTAGTTCTACCTTGGATAGAAGTGGTGAGAGTGAGCATCCTTGTGTTGCTCCTGATCTTAAAGGAAAAACTTCATGCTATTGACAGATGCTTATGAATTTTTTGTACCTGCTTCTTATATGTGGCTCTTATTTGCCGCCCTTATTTTTGAAAGAGAATTTGGAAATATTCCTTCTCATCTATGTTCTAGTTGCTTAAATCTATGTTTAAGCAGTATTTCTTTATCTTTTCCTGAAGTGCCAGTAGGGTTTACTTTGAAACCACTCAGCCTGATGTTCTTTAGATGATAACACTTGAATAAATGTCCACTATGATTTTCTTTGGATTTTTTATTTTCTTCTCTTCTGTGAGTAAATTTAGTAATTTATATTTGCTAAGAATGTCATTTATTTCATGTAGATACTAAATCTATTTTCACAAACTTGAGCTTCAGTAATGTCCTTGGTACTTACTTTCTCAGTCCTGTCTCTTACTTTGCATGTGTGCTTTCTCCATATTTTAATTTGTCTAAGGATGTCATCTGTGCCATTTCCACTTTTTTCAATGCAATGAGATAGACTTCATTGTTATAAAATCGATCCTTTTGTATTCCAAGGTACTTGAAATGCAGTATATTCTTTCTTTCTTTTTCATAAATGGTATCAGATCGCATTAATTCTTTTAGGTTATCCCAATTTTTACTTCAGTGTACGTAATCTCTCATGGACATAATTATGATTTGACATTATATTTAATGTGTTGGCTATACCCTAGATAGTTATGATTTGGCATTATATTTAATGTGTTGGCTCTGCCCTCTAAGTAGTGTTTATTGCTAAATAAAAGTTTTTTTAAAACATCATAATAAATATTATGATAAAAGGATATAGTGTGATTTTTAGAGTATGTATCTCCAGTGAGTCAATGAAATTGCCACTTGTTTGTCTCCTATGGTAAGTTATGTCATATTTAAAAAAATATAAGACTAGTGAATAAAAGCATTCTTAGTATTTACTCTGGTAAAGGCGAGCAGGCTAGTTTAAAAAATAAACAACACTTACAATTATGCCCATATACATACAATAGTTATGTGCCCTGGATTTGCTCCCATTTGTATAAAGCTCTCTATGTAGGCTAGTAAACACTGTCATTACCTCTAAGGCAGGTTTATATGTGATGATAAGTCAGCATAAGCAAACACTATAAAATTATTTTTGCTACCATATATACAAAATGAAATGAAATGTACCTTTTTAGACTCATTTTATATTTCCTGTTCAAGATGTGCTCATTTGATCAGCAGATAAGTTAAGATGGGGCTGCACATTTCAGGTACTCCTGGAGCACAGCACACCTTTGACTACTGATCCAAGAGTGGACATGGGGAGAATAGGAAAGTGTGAACATCGTTAGGGAGGAAAAGCACTGAACTCACAGTGAATAGGGGGAGGCTTCTGTTTCACCACCACCACAATCTGAGTGAGTTTGAAAACAACTGCAATTATCCATATATCTTCTAGGTTTGCCACCTTTATAATAGGAATAATTGCATTTTCCCTGAATATCTTCATAGATTGGTTCAGAGACAAAAGAAAGATGAATTTGGACAACTCTGTAGCCAAGAAGATTCTAAATTTAAAACAGTAGGTGATGATGATATGTCCTCCTAAATTCCTCCTTCCAGAACAGATACATTTGTCCTTCTCCCCACCCAAACTAATCCTACTAAATGTATCATACATTAGTGTTTTAGCTAATTTAACTTTTGTTTATCTTTTCCACCTGTTTGGAGAATCTCCTTAGCATACTGGTTGTTGGTTGTATATCAGGGGATTTATATTCTAGTGTATCTTCATAGGATTTAAAATGCATCTCAAGGTGGCTAAAGTCAGCTCCTCAAGCACAATGTTTGGACCTTTGGTGATTGATTTAGAGCATAGGACCTTTCAGAGTGAAGATAAAAACAAGTCATGTAGTTATTTATTTCAACAAACATTCAATTGTCACAGGCCTTGGTAAAGGCTTCTGCTATTTTCTAGGGAAATTTGCAAAACAGAATAAGAGCTTCTAGTCTATAGCCTCCAAGAGCTCCCAGTATATTGCCATTAACCTTGCTATCTGCCTCTATACCAAAACACCCTATAACCAGAAGCACCATCATTCAGAGAGCTCACATGAGCACCAAGAAGAAAATAAAGTTTCAGCCGGGCATGGTGGCACAAGCCTGTAATCCCAGCACTTTGTGAGGCTGAGACAGGAGAATCGTGAGTTCAAAGCCAGCCTCAGCAATGGCAAGGCGCTAAGTAACTCAGTGAGACCCTGTCTCTACATAAAACACAAAATAGGGCTGGGGATGTGGCTCAGTGGTCGAGTGCCCCTGAGTTCAGTCTCCAGTACAAATAAATAAATAAATAAATAAATAAATAAATAAATAAATAAATAAAGTTTCCCAAAGTAATTTTCATGGTTGTCAATATCATTACCTATTTTAAAATAAATAAGACACTAACAGAATGTGGTGAGCCCATACATTAGAACAAGCACAAATACTCAGAATAAACTCCTTTAAAGATATGGAAAGGTAGCAACTTTTATGCAGTTTTTGTTAAGTTTTCAGGACAGTGAGTGGCATACCAGAATCTGATGTAGAAAATTAAAAATCGCATTAGGCACAAAGGAAAGTCTCACTGGGAATGACAAGCTTGCTAATGCTCTTAACTCTTTTTGACTTATTTAATTAAAAACATGAGGAAAATAAAGTATTTTTGATTGGGTTTGTCATTTGCTTTTGTAAAATGCAGCATGCAAAGGAACTATGTCTAAGAGCTGAGTATCTGCCCTAAAGTGACCTCCTATGTATCATAATATTGTAATACATTCATTTTAATAGAAAATGGTCCTCCTGAGCATGAGGTTACAGTTTTTTTGTTTGTTTGTTTTGTTTTGTTTTATCCAGGATTTATTTTCAATATTCATGTCACAAACAAACAAACAAAATGGCTTTTCATATGGCAACAATCGAAGCATTCCCCTTCCCTGTTGAATCTTCATATATATTCCATAGCTGTAAATTAAAACCAGCAGAATCTTTGTATATAAATACACATTTTCTTCATCCATTCATCTGTCCATGAACATTTAGGTTGTTCCCCTATCTTGGCTATTGTGAATAGTGCTGAAGAAACCACTAGAGTGCTAATATCTCTTTAAGATCCTGATTTCAGTTCTTCTGGATATAAAATAAAGCTGTCATCTGTTTCACATGGACTGAGGAGACATGAGAGCTCTGCTTTACACTTTATGAGGCACCTCTAAACTGTCTACCATGATGGCTGCACCATTTTGCAATCCTTTCAATAGTTTAGAAGGGTTCCAATTGATCCCATCACAGAAAGACAAATATGGAATAATTCTACTTACATGAAGTATTTAAACTAGAATGTTAGATGCCAGGGGTGAGGATAAAAGAAAAATGGGAGGGAAATTGCTAATTAATAGGAAAGAATTTTCAGTAAGGGAAGAGAAATAAGTTCTAGAGATCTGTTACACAACACTGTGACTGACTATCATTAGCAATTCTGTATATTTAAAAATCTATTGTGAAAATAAATCTGACATTGTTTTCTTACCACAATAAAAATGAAAATATACTTTTTAAAATTGCAAAGTCTTACATTCTCTTTTTGGGGTCACCATGAAAATATCAGATGCCCCCAACCCACTACCAAAAATTTTTTTTGAAATTTTTTTGGAAAAGTAAGGCATAAAATTGTGTATATTTATCATGCAAATCATGATGTTTTGAAGTATATAAACATTGTGAAATGGTTAAAACTAGATAATTAAGATATGCATTATCTCATTTTGTGATAAGTACCAACATCCACTCTTTTTGCATTTTTCAAAAACAAAGTGTATTGTCATTAATCGTGGTCACCATGCTATACAATAAAACTATTCCATATTCCTCTTGTCTGCCACCCCAGCGTTTTCTCTACTTCTATGAAATCAACTTTTTAGCGTCTACCAATGAGTGAGATCATGTGGTCTTTGTCACTCTACCTTGCTTATTTTACTTCACATAATGTCCTCCAGGTGTATCCACATTGTTTTCTCTTCATTGTATAAATCTTTCCCAGTTTATGGGACTATTCTGAATGTTCACACCATGTATCATCAGCAGGACAATTTATAAATATAAAGGTCATTTCAGTTACCATGTCTGAGCAAGAAGGATCTAGGAATATGTAGGTGACCAAATGCACAATACAACATCACTCTTGATCTCTGTCAATTAGTCCTTAGGAAAATAAATCTCTTTCTATTATGAGATGCTTCAGAAAAGTTATTTATTCTGACCAACTATCATGGGGCTCTTGGGTGTCTGGGCAGCTGTGCTGTCCTCATTTCCTCAGCTGTCTGCCAGTATCTGACATGGGAAGTACAACTGGGTTCTTTTTTATTAAATTTATTTATTTTTTTATTTATTTGTTCTATTTAGGTTTACATGATAGCAGAGTGCAATTTGAGTCATTGTACACAGATGGAACACAACTTTTCATTTGTCTGGTTGTATGTGATGTAGAACCACAACATACATGCAGTCATACATAAAGCTAGGGCTATGATGTCCCTCATATTCCACCATCTTTACTGTCCCCCGCCCCTCCTCCCTAGCCACCCCTGTGAACAGAGTCCCTCCATTCTTTCCATGTCCTCCCTCACATTATGGATCAGCATCCACTTATCAACAAGTACACAATTGGGTTCTTGATACTTGGTCTCATTAAATCAGATATTTCTTTGGGGATCATTTGTCAGATCTCATCTTTTTTAATTTAAATTTTCTATTTTAAGTTTTGATACGCATTGGAATATCACACAGTACGCTAAAATATATGCAGTTTATGTATACAATATGTACAATTATATACAATCATGGAGTATAGTGTGACACTCCACCACGTGTACACAGCATTCATTTTTTAACTCAAAGTCACTAACTTTTCCATCTTATTTTCATTTCTTTGTCTGAAGCCTTTATGTTTCTCTCCTCTAGTTCTCCATATGACAGGCAATAGGATACTGTGAACTCCAATCACCCCACTGTGCTGTTGAATATCAGAACTTAGTCTCTCTATATAATTGTGTTTTGATGCCTATTATCCAACCTCCCTATCTCCACGCTCTCAGCCAAGATAAGATTCTATCTTTTTGAACATGCGTTTGCACACACTCAAGCCTAAGTGTTTTAACAGAACATGAGTGACTCTGCTAACTATCTCACTGACTTAATCCATAAATAACTAACATGAAAACAAACCACTTTACTTGCAGATATATTTTTCCCTAACTTCTCTTCCATTTTTGCTCCTGGTTGCTGTTGAACATTACCCTGTCAACTCTTCAAGTATTTGACTACAAAATATGCTTGGTAAATAATAGAGGAAGATTAACTAAATGGCACATAATTACCACAAATTTAGAGTCCTATAAAAGAATATATTTTATCCGTGATTAGAAGGCTTACAGACTTTCCAAATCCATTTTAATATATTTGACAGTAAGCCATGGGAAATTTTAAACAGCAGACAACGCTCATTCAGAATTCATAATGTCAGCTCTAGATCACCATATTATTAAAGACTTCAGAGCATGAAGCTACTAATTTGTTTCCTTTGCCTAAGCATACATTCTCTTGCTCAGCACATTGTTGCCACCCCCATCAACAACAACTACAAACTCCCTATGTTGAAAGCTGCATGGAATTGAAATTCAAGTTGATTTTTAAACTTTGCCACTCTAACAAGATATATCCAGTTCTGGCACACACTCAAACAAGTCAATTAAGTAAAGCAATGGAGCAGTACAGCAAACTCTAAATTTTTCCTTCCTTTTTATTTTTTTCTCTTTACTTAATTGGTGGGAGGGAACGCTGGGCACCACGATTCTGGCAAGGGAAAATATCCATGCAGTTATCATTTGAGCCACTTTGAAATGTCACTAAAAGAAAACTTCATTTCCCCATCGCAGGACTGGGGTTCTACAAAACTGGTATGACTTTCTATGAGCAACTGGAAAGCCCCATTAGGAATTTGTTCTAATTTTCTTTTAACTGGTTATCAGAAGGACCAGAATTGATGCACATAGGTCATTCCTTTTCATACCTTCTCTTCAATAATGAGTGTTCATACTGAAGCAGCAACACCATAGTGATCCCACTGGTGACTTCTTAGTGTTGACTCTTCCACCAACAGCTTACAGCAGGAACTATCCATGACCCCCTGGTGAAAGCTTATCCTCTGGCCATGAGATTGTGCTCAGTCCCCATTTAGGGTAGGCTGGACCTGCTGGAGAGTGGGTAGCCCAGGAGCCAGCAGCCTTCAATGAATAGGAGTTAATGGATCCATCTTTTTATTAATGGGTGGTATGAGTTGGGGTATGTCCTGTACCATCTCCCAAAGAGTTCCTGCCAGGAAGCCTCCAACACTGTAGTAACCTGTTCTTTGAGGAATCTTTTCATTTGTGTCCTTTCCTTTTCTTTATCATTCCCCAATTCTTACTCATGCCTCTTAGATCATTTGCTAAATAACTATTTGCATTCAAACACTTGTCTCAGGTCCTCCTTCCTAGGGAACGCAATCATAGGCAAAAACTGAAGGTAAGTAAGCACACCAGTGCTCTTGTATCTCCATTACACTAGATGTGTGAGTTTGGAAAACATACTCAGCATGGTTCTGCCTTAGTTTATTCGTCTGTTGTCATCACCACATGGAATAATACATGCAAAGCACACATAAAATTGCACTTGACACATAGCAAATGTGAAAGCTGTAGTAACCACTGTTATTACTATTATGGTTATAGCCAAGTGTTAATCTAAGTGTTAGTGGTAAAACAAACAACAAACTGATAAATTAGTTGAATAGGAAAAAAAAATCCTGGTTTCCATCTTCAAATTGCTGATAATCTAGAGGAAAGCTTGACATAAGAATAAAGAATTAAATCACTTATAGTGTTATTAGTTACATATGGAATATACTTTCCTTTTAGCTTCTGTGAATATATGAGCAGATTTCTACTTGACATAAACATGCTCACATCTCCAGGGATAGCTGGTTATAAATATATGTTTATTGGTGTTCAAGGAAAGCAATATGGAATCATTACAAAACCTAAGAAGGACCCTGCTTTAAGTTAAATTTAGCAAATTCAGATGCCTTCATCAGTCAATTTGCATATTTTTGTGTGTCGGTTTCCCTTAAAATTAGGCAAACCTGTGTTGATGCAGTTGACAACCCCTGAAGACCCATGCTAAGTATGTTTTCCAAAATCACACATCTAGTGTAATGGAGATAAAGGAGCACTGGAGTGCTTACTCACCTTCAGTTTCTGTCTTTGATTGGGTTCCCTAGGAAGGAGGACCTGAGACAAGTTTCTGAATGCAAATAGTTATTTAGAAAGTGATCTTTAATCCAGAAAGTAGAGAAGTTCAAAGGAAAAATGACATGGCATCTATTAGATTCATTGCTACCCTGATATGGCCATTCCATTCCATTAGAAAATTTTCATCATTTACCTCTGGAAGTACTAAAAGGCAGTTCTTAGAAGAGTCTGTCATGGTATGCCAAAGGACAACGTTGTTCTAGAATGACCAGCAAAAGCTAGGCAGTGTAGCAGATTTGTTTAAATCAGCCCAGATGATGGAGCACACCATACCCCACCGCTCTGAAAGTGCCTCTGTTCTCTATTAGGTAAAAACATGCCTAATGGGAAAATCTTAATGGGGACACTTTGTTATCCGTTGGGCCAGGACTCACCTGACTCCATGCTGAACCTGTCCTTGGTTTTGGAATGAAGTCCAGTGTCAGACGCCATGTGGTATGTTCAGTACATTGACAGGAAAGTTTGTTCATTGGTCCAAATCCAGAAATAAGTCTGACTATGGCAGTATTAGCTCTAATTAGAAGGGAAAACTGTTTGCACCCCCTCTGTGCTGTCTCTTTCACTTCTTGCAGTCACTTCAAATAATGATAATATTAATAATAAATGTTAAAAGGAAAACATAAAGAAAACAAAGGTTTTATGACCCCGGTTGTCATCAATGCCTTGGAGCTGAGTTTCTGAATGCTATCAAAATAAAACCAAAAAATCAGGGTGTTTGGCCTTTAAGAGACATTTTTTTTTTCCCAAGCGTGTTTATAGACTGGCACGAACTCACAGGTGCTACTAGCTCTATAGATGATCAGTCCCTTTAGTTCCTTTGAAAACATATGCATTTGAAGCTTTTCTTCCCTTTGAACATGGAACACTGATGAAAGAAATTTTGTTGTTGGTAACAGGGAGACCCGCCGTGCTATAACTTGAAAGACCCCCCTGCACTTTAAAGTTGAAACCCCAGCCCAGCCCTTGGGGAAAAAAAATAAATTAGAAAGAGCAGTTCTGTTCTACTTTGAGAATAGTCTCAAGTTTCAAGAGTGAATAATTAGGGAAAATCACAGTTTTGCCTTGCTGTGTTTTCCATTTCTGTGTTCTCCTTGGCAAGACCTTGACATTATTGGAAACCATGGTCTATTCTTTCCTCCTAAGAGGATGTAGCTCAAAATGTAGATGCTCTCTAGTGGCTGTCGCATCCTCAGACTTCTGAGCTTGCCACCTCGTGGTTGGCTGTTCACGTGTCCGTGGGTGATAGTCCATGCTGGATAACAAGGTGAATCACTAGGGCTTAAAACCTGCCGCAGAAAATTGTTTCCTTCACCTTTTGGCAGTATTTATTTTCTGTGCAATTCATTTTGAAAAAGAAATAACTCATCCTGAATCCAGCTCAGCTAAAACTATTTGGTATTTACACCCAAGCTGGCCCTTAACCTCTGTTTCTGCTGTTGCCTCCATTTAAAGTACTCCTTTCAACTCTCCTTATCATCTTTTAATAATCTGAGGACTTTATCTTTCAAAATCCAAGTCACCTTGTTTTTACTCTATGGAGTCTGGATTCCCCCCACTAAAGGAAGCTTTTCCTCCTGTTGAATTCAGACCCTGCCCTCCTTCCTTTCTTTTGCACTGAGCCCTAGTTACTTTGCCTCCTTGCAGAAGCTTCCTTATTTGAGTGACAATCTTTCAGGTACAACATCTCCTGAAATGCTTATATTAGGATCTGGTAATTCATAAGGATGGTTCCATTTGCTTCTCAGGATGTATAATCTCTGGAGAGCTTGTCTTCCTGAAGTCCTGTCTCTCCACTTGGACATGCAAAAGTACTTACAAAAAGCAGCCAATTGTCAGGAATCACTCAGGTTCTTGGGAGTATTCACAATGCATCATCCCTGTGCCTATTTCTTTGTTAGTTGGTTTCTTGATTTTATGATTGTTGTTTGTTTGCTGTTTTTTTTTTTTAATTTTTTAATTTTTTTGTATAATTGAGGAGGAAACCTGCACTGTTCCTTTGATACTTAACATCATAGCCACTTAAGCCATGACTGGTGTCAGACACAGGGTTGTGAATTATTCTAGACTGATATCAATGCCCCTAAAGGACCTACTGTGCCCTCTTTTTCTGCTTCACAGGCTCTGGGATCCTGTTCTACCCAAATGAAGGCAGAATCTACATTTGCCTATCAAAATCCTTGGGAACGACCTCCCAAAAATAGGAGATGAGAGACAATAAATGAATGTGTGAATCTCTTACTCTTTGTTAGATAATTCTGGAAGGTATCTGGGTAGCTCTCAGAGGTTCTTGTGTAGTGTCAATTCCTACATAGGCAAACTTGATCATGAAAATCTAGTTTTCTTCTCTGCATAACTGTATCTACTCTTCCATTCCTATTTTTGAAGGATCACATACCAAATAAAATACCTGTACTCAATCATTTGCATCAGGTGAAACCAAACCAGAAGCTTAGAAATGCCCCTAGGAAATAGGTCCTAGGTACAGAATTCTGTTGCTGAACCTCTTTGATGGTAGTGTAGACAACCTGATGACTGCTGGTTAATAGAAGACTTGATAATATCTGATGCTTTAAAATAGCACTATTACTGAGTCTCCAACTTTTACAATATTGGAATATAACACAAATGGAAGGGCAAGGATTGGTTTATGCAGTAGTTTTAGTGCTTGGATGGTTTGGGAGGAAGAACAATTTCAAAAATTGTGGAAGTGTCTGGGTTTTATTAACTGCTTTAAAGACTCTGAAGGCAGAGAATGTCAAGATTCCATCAGACAGCTACAGTCTCAGCATGCTGTGAAAACAAGAAGTTTTCTTGGCCAAACTGAAACCCCATTTCCTAAAGCTGGAGGGCAGCCTATGTTGAAATTACACCAGGTGATGAGTCCTCCTCAAGAGGTCTAAAGGGTGTGTGAACATGCCCTGGTTTATTATACTGTTTATCAAGTTGGTATGAAGAAAAAGTTAAACTTGGGTAGGGAGTCCAGAGACTCTACCTCTGGCTGGGTCAGGGGTCTAGAATAAGGAACTCTTGAAGATAAGAAAAGAGAAATCTAAGGAAGAGGCAAGTAGATAAATCTAAAGATGGCAAAAAAGTAAAAAGAAAAAGTGCAAAACTTTGTGTCATAGTTCAATGCCCAAAGAGATCTTCAACTAAAGAATCAGGTGGACAGAATTACCCACACAGTGAATGTCAACTAGTTTCTGTCCTCAGCCATGCCATGGCTTGTGAAATGGAGTTAATGAAAGGAGCAGTCATGGTGTCAGAGAAGGAAGTTCTGCACAGGCTCGCTCTGCTCAAGGGAGATTTGGCCTCTGCTGCTGACTAATGCCTAACCAGCCAATGGCAGTGATAGGAGCTGAGAAGACAATATAGCACTACCTTAAAGAAGACCAGACAGTCATTTGGTAACCAGTGGAACCCAACAGACTCCTCTGATCCTGAAGGAGTAGTGATTCTTTCTTACTATAAATGACAATTTGTTCGAGTACGAGTTTGGCATCCCTTACTACCATGTTCTGCCAGCTTACAAATTCTGAGGGTTTACAAAATTATTAACATTAACCTGATTTAGTGACATGAAACTTATACAATATTGTTCTGGATCAAAAGATCCATTTTTAAAGCAAGTAAGATGTGACATTGAACCTATGAGTATTAACTCTTCCTCTTAGAAGAATTTATTGTCCAAAATAGATGCACTGATAGAACTGTAATAAATTATTAAAGGCTCATCAAAGGCACCTGTTTGTGGATACCACTCTGTGAGATGGAAAGTTGCTCTGGAGGATGTTGTGTGTGCATTAACACAATGGCAAAGCCAACAGCTAGGACACGCCAGACTGGAAACCAAGAGGTGAACATATGATTGGCCCTTTTCTTCAATATTTCCAGCATACAATTGCAAAATTTGTACCTTCTGGCCTCACAATGTAAAGCTTTAAAAGCCCTGTTTTCCAGAAAAGACTATTTTGACAAGAGACAATGATAGTTCCATTGAACTCCTGTTTACAATCTGCTTGGTTATTTTAGGCTCATCATGCGGGCAGGTCAATAAGCAAAATAAGTTGGGGTTTCCTTTGGACTGAATGTCTGTGTTCTGCATGGATTCATAATTTGAAACCCAAATGCCCAATAGGATGGTATTTGGACTTAGGACTTTCAGGAAGTAATTAATTGATGAGAATGGTAACCTCATGGTGGGATTAATGTCTTTATAAGAAGAAAGAGTAGATAGAGATAATGTCTTTCAACAGACACGTGAAAACCAGGAAAATGGGGCATCCCCCAGGGAATAAATGGGCTGGCACCTTGGTCTGAGACTTTTTAGTCTCTAAGATAGTGAGAATTAAATGTTGTTCTCAGCAGTCCAGTCTGTGGTATTCATTATGGCAGCCCAAACCAACTAAGACAGTTTTATAAAACCTGGGTAACATGAGAAACTGAGGCTGCTACTATACCACAGAAATAAGGAGGACTATATATGGAAATAGGAAAATTTACTAGAATTTATCTTTGGCCTTTAAATCTGGTCACATTGAGTATGAAAAATCAGATCAAATAGTCTGATAAGTGCAAGAAAATCAAGGGCTTATCTATCCTTCAGGGATGAAGGATTGGGTCACTACAGCATGTAAGAAAGCTAGAGGTTGAGCCAGGCACAGTGGCACATGCCTGTGATCCCAGTAGTTCAGGAGGTTGAAACAACAGTATCACAAGTTCAAGGCCAGACTCAGCAACTAAGCAAGCCCTAAGCAACTTCGTGAGAACCTGTGTCAAAGTAAAAACAAAAAGGATGTGGCTCAGTGGTAAAGTGTCCCTGGGTTCCATCTCAAGTACCAAAAAAAAAAGAAAGAAAGAAAAAGAGGGGTTCCAAGATGGCAGCCTAGACAGCCCACTCTGCGCTAGGCTCTCAAGGACCAGGGCTGGAAGTGGTGGAGGCGCTGTTTTCCAGCCAGCTTCCTGGCGTCATTCTGCGGCTCAACATCCCACGCAGGAATTTCACTCGTGTATGTGTGAGTACAGGATCACTGGGAGGCAGCGGTAGCTGGCAGGCGTGGCTTCGGCGCTGGCCGGAGAAATGCAGTTGCAGCCCGGGCCTCGGCCCAGGGCTCTGGCTATCCGAGACTGAGACTGGAAGTAGCGAGGTGCCATCTTCCAACCAGTTTTTTGGCAGCAATCTGCGCCTTGCCGCCCCACGCAAGAGTCTCACTCGCGTGTGTGAGCACAGGGCCACCGGGAGACAGCGGTAGCCAGGAGGAGTGACTTCGGCGCCAACCGGTGGAGTGCAGTTGTGGTGGGGGATCCGGCCCAGGGCTTCAGCCCGGAGTTTACCCCAGGCGTGCCAGGCCTGCTTCCGCACAGGGTGCCTAGCCCCAGTGCCCACCCAACCGCGAGAGACCGCTAGCAGTTGCTTCTGTGGACTGACTGTCTCCTGAGCAGAACCCCAGCTATTGTTCTTTGTGGACCACCTTCTAACACAGCAGAACTTCCTACACACCAGGGGGTGCAGGTGAACACCTGGGAGCAAACCTTGGCCACGGTGGAACAGCGACTCCACCAGCAGCCCAGAGTTTCACCTTGGCCTGGGACCAGTACCAAGGATACCAGCCGGGAAAGTCCAGCAAACAACGGACAACGCCACCTACTGGAGGAGAAGTAACAAAACCCTGCAGGGAAACTATAACTGTATAGGAGTTAAAACTGTAACACCTTGGATCAGCAGAGCTAGAAGGAAAGACACACAAACATCATGAGAAAACAAGAGAAGAAAGTGACTCAAACAAACCAAGATACTACACTCCCAGAATCCATGGGCTGTACAGCAGGAGGAATGACAGAACAGGAATTCAGGACGTACATAATTAAAATGGTCAGTGACTTAAAGAATGATATAAAAGAGCAAACCCAGTCAGCAATAGATCACTTTGATAAAGAGATTCGTAGGCAAATACAGGAAGTAAAAGATCACTTCGATAAAGAGATACACAGGCAAATACTGGAAGTAAAAAATCACTTCAATAAGGAGATAGAGATTCTGAAAAGGACTCAGACAGAAATCCTTGAAATAAAAGAAACAATAAACCAAATCAAAAACTCAATAGAAAGCATCACCAGCAGATTAGACCACTTGGAAGACAGAACCTCAGATACTGAAGACAAAATATTTAACCTGGAGAACAGAGTTGATCACACAGTGAAGATGGTAAGAAGCCATGAACAGAACATCCAAAAGCTTTGGAACAACATTAAAAGACCAAACTTGAGAATTATTGGGATAGAAGAAGGCATAGAACTCCAAACCAAAGGAATGAACAACCTATTCAATGAAATAACATCAGAAAACTTTCCAAATATGAACAATGAATTGGATAATCAAATTCAAGAGGCTTACAGGACACCAAATGTTCAAAATCACAACAGACCTACACCAAGTCACATCATAATGAAAATGCCTAACATTCAGAACAAGGAGAGAATCTTAAAAGCCACAAGAGAAAGGAATCAGATTACATATAGGGGGAA
>PVHX01014897.1:0-48616 GCA_004024805.1 Geosciurus inauris | reverse complement strand
CTGATATGCGGATGCAGACACACAATAAGTGGGGTTGGGGGAGTGGAGGTTCACTAGGTTGGACAGAGGGAGATGGGGAGAAAGAAGAGGGATTGGGAATGGGAAAGACAGTAGAATGAATTGGATATAACTTTCCTATGTTTATATATGAACACATGACCGGTGTAACTCCACCTCATGTAGAAGTTATCCTCCATGTGTGTATGATATGTCAAATACATTCTACTATCATATATAACTAAAAAGAACAAATTTAAGTAAAAGAAAGGGCTGGGATATAGCTCAGTTGGTACAGTGCTTGCCTCACATGCACAAAGCCCTGGGTTCAATCCCCAGCACCACAAAAAAAAGAAGGAAGGGAGAGAGAGAAAGAGAGAGAAAAAGGAAATCTCCAATCACTCGAAAACTAACAACCTAGTCTTTCTTCAGTCACATCCATGTACAATTGGTTCCAGAAACCACAAGTGCACAACAAAATCCACAGATGGTCAAGTCCCCGATATAACATGGCAGAGAATTTATATGTAATCTATGCATAGTCTCCTGTATATATTCAATCATCTCTAGATTACATATATTTAAGTAGTTATTACACTATATAGTTTAGAAAATTATGACAAGAAAAAAAAAGGCCACGTTCAGTACTAACACAATTTTTTAAAAATACACTCTGCACATGAAGAATCCATGGATATTGAAGGCCAACTGCATTTCCAAATGTGGGTTAAGGAGTAAGTCTCAAGGGAAGATCTTAAAACACATCAAGCAGGATGAAAATGAAGATCAAACATCAAAACATGTGGGACACACAGCACTGCTCAGAGGGAGGCTATAGTACTAAATGCAAACGGAAGATATGAGGAACAATTTCCAATCAATGGCCTATGCTACCGCTTCAGGAATTCAGGAAAAGAATAAAATAGACCCAGAGCAAGTACAAGGAAGTAATACTAAAAATAAAAGTAGAAATGAGTTAGATGGAAAATAGAAGAATATTAGGGAAAAAAACTCAATGAAACAAAAAGCTAATTCTTAGCAAAGAGAGTAAAACCGACAAACCTGTAGAAGAGTGACAGGGCCAAAAAGAGAGAAGAAAGCAATACGGACCAGAAATAAAACAAAGGATGTCCATGCAGACACTACAGACAGCAAAAAGGTGATGGAGGAGTGCTACAAATAACTCCTATGAGTGACATTTTAGAACTGAGATGAAATGGACCAATACTTCGAAAAACATAAAGGACTACAACCCATCTATCTTTAAAGATACAGCACGGACAGCCCTATTAATATAAAGGACATTGGATGTATGGTATTAAAACTTTCAAAAAAAAAAAAAAAAACCCACCAAAAGGGCTGGGGTTGTGGCTCAGTGGTAGAGCACTTGCCTGGCATGTGCAAGGCACTGGGTTCGATTCTCAGCACCACATATAAATAAATGAATAAAATAAAGGTCCACCAACATCTAAAAAATATTTAAAAAAAAAAAACAAAAAAACCCACCAAAACCCTACAGGTCCAGACAGTTTCACTACAGAATTCTAGAAAACAGCTAAAGAGGAATAACCATCAATTACAAACAATCTCTTCTAAAAAACACAAGAAGTGGAAACAGTCCCAATATCTTTTGTGAATACACATACATCAGCAAGTAGAATTCGGCAATATATAAGAAGTATTACACACCTAGTCATTTATTCCTGAAAAACAAAAATTTATATATACCAAAGACCCCTGCACAAATTTTATAGCAGCTTTATTCATAACAGACAGAAATTGAAAAGAATATCTAAATATCCTTCCGTGGGTGCTGTATATGTATACCAAAAAATACTATAGTCAGAAAAATGAACACACTATCAGGACATGCAAGAATCTCAGTCAATCTCCACGAGTTATGCTGGGTGAAAACACCCAATCGCAGATGGTTACATGCCATATGATTCCATTTATAGAACATTTCTGAAATGACAATATTATATAAATAAAGAATATATAACCAGCTGTCAGGGATTAAGGAAGGTGTGGGAACCAGAGGAAAGTGGATGGGGCCATAAAATGATAGGAAGAGGGACCCGGTGGTGATGTAAGAAGTTCTTTATCACGATCGCATTGCTGTCAATATCCTGACTGTAACACTGTACTATAGTTTTACAAGATTACACCATTGAAGAAACTCAGTAAAGGTTACACAGGATCTCTTTTGATTACTTCTTACAACTGCACATAAATCTATAATCATCTCAAAATTAACAGTTAAACTTAGGGACTGAGTGTGTAGCTCAGTGGTAGAACACTTGCCTAGTATGCATGAGGCCCTGGGTACGATCCCCTGCAAACACACACACACACACACACACACACACAAGTTTAATTTTAAAAAACTGTAATTAGATAAAATCTTTAAAACGGAAAAATAAGGAACTGGAGGTGTAGCTTAGTGATGGAGTGTTTGCCTAGCATTCGTAAGACTGCATTCTATCCCCGGTAACACACACACACACACTAAAATGCAAAGTTCTTTGCATGTTCTTTGTTACACTGGCACAATTACCACTGGGTGAAGAGGAAAGAAGAGCAGAAGAGGTTATTTTAGTCATAATGGGACCTGTGGGGTTTGTTCTACAATGGATAGAAGGGATAAAGTAATGGGAACTAAGCCCACTCTGACACTTCTCAAACATTAATAGTGTCCTGACATTTCAGCTGTCTGTTCTTGCTTTTGCTCTTCTGTCTTTCACTGAAGACAGTAGAAATGTGGTACCGTAACCTAGATAAACATCCAGGTTTCTATGGTTTTGAAGGACAAAAGTTCCCAGTGGTATCATGTATCCAGCCACTGGTACAAAGCATCATGAAGATACTGTGATTGACAGTTTCTAAAGACAATTCCCAAGTCACTGCCAAATTAACTGAAAGTTATGTTAATAATCAGCATTAAAATTTCCTTTTCAAAGGCAGTTTCAAAAATCTGAGAAAAGAATTAAACACCAGTGTACCAAAATTTCCATATTTTCCATATAAAATAACATTTCAGCAAATATATAAGGTGCCCTTATATTAAGACACTATACAAGATATAGAATTTTCAATAAAACAAAAAAGTCTTGAACTATTACACATTTCTTAAGAGTTATTTTATTAATTTTTATTATTTTATATACATATATGTTCATAGATATTTTATATATATGTATGTATGTATTTATTTATTAGGCAATGCTGGAGCCTCACACATGCTAGGCAAGTACTCTATCACTGAACTACACTCCCAGTCCTTATCAATTTTTAAAATACCTTTTGCAACCAAGCCTTTCCAGTTAATAAAGAGTTCAGGCAAAGCAAAGTTATCCAATTTTAACTTGTGCTATATATGTATTTCAAATATGCTTTCAAACCATGCAATTCTATTCAGTGTTTGAAACAAGCCGTTGTCATCAGACCTTCCTGGGTAATAATAAGGATTTTGCCTGTTACCAGGATATGGTTTCAGGAAAGTTCCTCTACTCTTATCCTCAATTTCTTTCTTCTTACACAAGCAAGTTGCCAATATGACTGTACAAATTCCAAAACACAAATCGGACCACATTTATGAATAAGTACAATCTGTGTTCATGGATAAGTTCTTTTTTCTGCTTCATGTTATTTCCTTACTGTTCAACAGACAAGATGAGTAACAGGCCCTTGGGAACAGTATTTCACACCTACCTTCTCCCCTACTCACCAAGGCAGAAGGACCCAGCATACAATGACCAAGCCATCAACACTAAAAGTTATTGTTATCACCACCATCATTGTTCTTAGTATTATTTTAGTAGTAGTAATAACTTAAAACCTCAAGCCCACATGACAATCCTATTCAGTCTCAATTTGTATAGCTTCAGAGTTTTGGGCTTCTGAGGCAAGTAATAAATAGAGAGAAGAGGAGATGAACGCACACAGTGAAGAATGGTAAAGAACACAGAAATGAGTGACTTTGTAAAGTACAGCAATGTACATCTTCCATACTAAGAGTTTTCTACATTTAAGATTATATCCTTATGATCAATTCCTAGAAGTTAAATATTTGATCAAAGAGTAGAAAGTTTTCAAAGATCTTAAATAATATTGTCAAAGAGTTTCCTAAAAGAACTGTATAATACACTCTTTCACCAGCAATGTAAACAGTGATTATTTTGTTGACTATCAAAAGCTGTATTAATATGAAAGCCACACACAAAAAAATATATTTGTCAAGAAGTAGTTTGGGAGTCCTTTTAATTCTTATTAACAATTTGAATTTATTTTGTATATACAAACGACCATTAGGATCAAGGGGTTTTCTCACCAATTTCTATCAGTTCTGTACAGATTACTGCAAACCCTATGCTATCATACTTATTGAAAAGATTTTTCACTCTACAGTATTATATGAAATAGTAAAATATTAAAAATTTAGTATAACAATAATTTCTGTATACAGGGCATGTTTATGTGAATAGTCATTGCTCAATAGTATAAATACTATACATAGGCTTTTTTAGTAAAAGCCTATCTATTTGATTTATTCATAGTTAAAATTAATGTTGAAATGAGAAGCCATGAAGTTTTCATATTATTTAATAAGGAACCACAGTGAGCTGGGGGTATAGCCCAGTGATAGAGTTTAGAAAGCACGAGGCCCTAGGTTCAATCCCCAGCACTAGGGGAGGGGAAAAAAGCCACAGTAAGCTCTTGTCACAATGATTCCTCACCATAAGTGGCAAAGAACTGACAGGCCATTCCATTTTGCTCAATATAAAGACAATGAAAAGGTCAGCAAATATTAAAATGCCAGTTTCCATATTTTCAAGTTAAATATTTATTCTATATTCTATAACCATAAAGTTGGGTTTCTATCTAAATCTATTTACCAAAAATAAGTGAATAAATAAACTTTTGTAACATTGAAGGATTTTAATAGTTATCTTGCAAAAACCATAGACTTACAACCATGAGACAATATATGTACCATATTTGTTATGAGAAATTACATGTTGGCATGTAGTGAATTTTTTTGGTAAAATCTAAAAAACAAATGAGCCTAGGCAAGAGGGGTTGGGAGGAAGGTAAAGAGAAGCCAGCCCACTTGCACCACAGAATTTCAAAAAAGGCTTCATATTACCTCAAGGTACCCATGAAGGCAGGCACAAAGGGCCACAAACAGGAAAAGAGGATGACATTTTGTTTAAGACACTTGACTCAGTCCTCCTCTCCTGTACCCTGGTAGAGGACAGGAGGCTAACTTTCTGGAGAGGCTCTGGACTTGAGGCTGCCAAGCATAGCTGAGGATAGAGGTGGGCTCCTGTTGTGGCAGCCACAGAGGAGCTAATAAAGTACAAGGGTCAGACCTGGGCCACTAGGGAGACTCACCCAGAGAGCAGCCATTGCCTAAAGGTGATGTGAGGAAGTTTTATCAGTCAGAATTTTCATCGTCCAGAAAGAACAGTTTATAGTTACAGGTTAATGCAAGTATGGGGGCATGTAAAGAGTGTTCAGGCACCTTGAAAGAACTGTAGATCGGCCTCACACAGGGTGGGCCTGGTGGCTAACACTCATCAAGACACCGTTTACAGCACTTGAACTTAAAATGCACCGTTTACCTGTAATCCTAGCAACTCAGGCGATTGAGGCAGGAGGATCATGAGTTCAAAGCCAGCCTCAGCAAAAGCGAGGTACTAAGCAACTCAGTGAGACCCTGTCTCTAAATAAAACACAAAATAGGGCTAGGGACGTAGCTCAGTGGTCGAGCGTCTCTGAGTTCAATCCCTGGTACTCAAAAAAAAAAAATAATAATGCTCTTAACTCCCAGGCACTGAACCTAGGTGCCTGTGCTAGGTGCTCACCAAGCCAAGAAAGGGCTGCTTTCTTCTGGCAACAAGGTCCCACTTAGCAGGACTAAGGCAGGACTCCAGGACTAAGGAAGATTCACATAATAAAGAAAAGTGGCAAGTCAAGAGGAACTAGGTATCTAGTCGGTGTACAAAGCAGGGACACAGGTGCTGAATAAGGCAGAGACCTTGATCTTGAAACGAGAGACAAGGTAGGAAATGGGTGTTGGGGACACAGAAGAAGGGTAGTTACATGAACTGGGACACAAGCTGGAGGACATCTTAGAAGGCTGAACGTGATTCTCTGAGAACAAAGAAACCAGAGTTCCTTAAATCCACTGGAATGAGGAGAGGATCCTCCTAGTTCCCAAGACCAGAAAAAACCCCAAAGCTACCTCCACTGAATGGAACCAGACAAGCTGCATCTGAGCAACTCTGTCTGCTCATGGTCCTAGTGGCCTTCGTGGAGGAAGTCTGACAGGAAGACAGTCACCTCTCATACAGTTGGTTTCCAAACAGGGTCCCTCCTGATTGGTGAGCTCTATGGAATGGCGGATGAGAAGAGGGGGTGCGGGGGTTGTACATAAAGGCTAGTCCTGACACTCTGAGCTCGAGGGTTTATAGTTCTAGGTAAAGACTACTCTGCCTGTATTAATCTGGTCCATTTATGCTTCAAATGAGTTGCTCTCAGTGACCCGAAAGTTTAATAAAATTGCTTTCTAACACCCAGGTGTATCAAGCTAACTACATTCCCCACATGCTTATGGCACCTCGACAGCACTTGAACTTAAAATGCATAAATCCAAAGGAAAAAAGACTTTTTGATGTAAGGTATGGTGTACCTTTGATGTTAGTATGGTATGGTGTACGCTTCTCTATTTCATTCTTCTGCCATGCTAGTTGATGGCTACTATATGTAAAATCATAGAAAATAATGACATCTAGTGTCCAAAAATGTTATTCTTTTTAGCATAGGAAGTTTTGATTGGTGAGGACACAGACACAGTTGCCATAACTTGGAGAATTAGCTCACACACCTTTACAGGAAACAAGTAAACATATATATTTTTTCCTTGTCTATTCAGAACAGAGGGGATTTTCCTATCACCTCTGTTCTCTCCAGACTGCAATGAAGTCTCAGCTTCCCGTCAGGAGGGTGGTGTAAGGGCTGTTACAGCCTTACAGAGGTAGCAGCAGAGGGTGACTGTGGGCTCCAGCAGAACCACAGTCCCAGTATCAAAACCCAAACACAGCCAGACGTGGTGGTGCACAACTATAATCCCAGCATATCGGGAGGCTGAGGCAGGAGGATCACAAGTTCAAAGCCAGCCTCAGTAACTTAGTGAGGCCCTAAGCAACTTAGCAAGACTGTCTACAAAAGTGGGGGGGGGCATGTCTTGAGGACATGTCTCAGTGATTAAGCGCCCCTGGGTTTATCCCTGGTACCAAAAACAAGATATTTATAATACCCTCTTCCCTGACAGGCTCATAGTGAGGTCACTGGGTAAAATGTTTCTTTTGGAACAAGACTCACCTCTGCGATCCTTTTCTTCAGGTTCTCCTTTCCCATGTAGGAAGCCTGCAGGGAGATGACATTCTCTTCTTTCTGAATCAAAGTTGTCAAGATACCTTTAAAATTCTGATATTGTTTTAAGAGCTCCATAACTCTTCCACATTGATCAAGACTGAAGAGAAAAAAATGTAAAAGAGCTAAATATACAAAAATAACAAAACCACTGTTTCTCTTTGTAAGTATCCTACAATAACGACCAATAAGTTAAAAAAGGACTTTTCCTCTCAGTCTGGTTCACAACATTACAACCCCAAAATGATGACATATATATATATATTAAACTGGCAAATAGATGGTATAAACAATCACTGGGTTAGCAGTGTCACCAGATCACTATGAAAAAGTTAATAAGCTCTAGAGAGAAATACATGATTCATAACCCTACAGAACCAGCATCTTAATTTCATCATTAATCAAAAAATGTCTGAAAAACAGTGCCTTGCTATCATTATTCTTGGAGATAAAAAAGTAAAGCTGTACAGTTAGTTGACTTGTATCTAGTATGGCTGATTAGTCATATGACTCTGGAAAAGTTACTTTAGTCTCTTTGGACCTCAGGTATTTCCTCTGTAAAGTCAGAGGGTGGACTACACCCAATGCCCCAGAGAGGCTTTATCTTGACTCCAGTACACGTGGGTTCTGGTAGGACACGGGTGGGATCCTGAGGAGAGGGTGCAGAAAAGGCCATTGAGGGGCAGCATTGCTCAGGAGAGCCATCAGGGAGCCTCAGGCACCTAGGCACTTCCCAAATCAAAACCCTGGCAGGCCACATCCCTGGGGGAAAAAGAGCAGGAAGTGGCCAGAGTCAGAGGAGGCCACTTTTAGAAGTTGCCGGAACTTCACATCACAGATATGGCCCTGTAAGCTCCAGTGAAAAGACCTCTGTCTGCCCCTCTGTCAGGTCTGTGGGGTGTGTTTTCAAAGTAACATTTCAAAACATTATTTGTGTGCAGATGCAAAAAAGATTTCTTTTCCCTTACCACTCAGCGATAGATGTTTTTGTATTTTCCCACAAGAGTGCTGTATTTTGGCACTGATGAATCAGAGTTTTTTCTCTGCCATCTCTGAATTGTGGGAGAGAATCAGCCATTTCTTCTAGGTGTGTTTTCTCCTCTTCATACCCATCTAGATCCTTTTCCAGTCTGAGTAATAATTTTTTCCTTGATTATGGATGGAAAAAAAATTTTATAAGGCAATGTTAACCAACTGGATTCCACACAGATGTGGTTAATGGGGTGGGGTATACACTCACTTTCCATTTCTCCTCATAAGGTCAATGCCAAAACTACACATTGCTATTACAGACTGCAGGCAGCTCTTTGCATTTCCAGAATACTACTTTGGTGTTTTAAATACATATAATAAATATTCAAAATCATAAGCAGTAACATTTTTCTGTGATGAACACATATGCAAAAGATGTGTCTATGCATGAGTGTGTGCGTGCGGGTGTGTGGGGAAGATGGCATGGTACGGCAAGAAGACATGGATAACTAAACATGCAAGGTTGCCAAGGAAGGGCCAGGGTGGCAAAGAGAAAAGAAAGGGAAAGGAAGATCTTGCAGTTCTACTCTAAGTACAAAAAGCTCTCCCATATCCAAAAGGAGACATTTCATGAAGGGTTTAACTTATAAACTAATCCTGGAGGGATTAACTCCATCCATCTGAAGCTACTTCCTCTCCTCCAATTCCTTCTTGAATCCACTCTCATAAGGCTTTTACCTCCCAGTGCTCCAACAAAACCGCTGTCAAGATCTCCAGTGACCTCACACTGGGCAGTCAGAGCTCCTCAGCCTTCACCTTCCTTCACTGGTCAGCAGCACTACCCAGGGTTGATCACTCTCCTCGATGAAATGCCTTCTTCATTGGCTCCCGGGACCCAGTTGGTTTTCCTCCCATTACACTGGCTGCTCCATCTCAGTATCTTCCCTGCTTCATTCATTGCCCTGATCCCCTAACACAGGTGGCCTGGAGTATACAATTTGGACCTCTCGTCTCTCTGAACTCACTTCCTCAGCAACTTCATCCATTATTTATACCTTCTAAAATCCTGAAAACTCTCAAATGTATGCCTCTAGCTGCACCTTTTCTTGACATCATCTATTTTTAAGAGTCAAGGTGAGATTATTACCTGAATATCAGATAAGTATTTCAAACACATCATCTCTAAAACTGAGCACACCTGATCTTTCATTCAATGCCTGACAAACATCAGTCTTTCTCATCTGTTAATGGCAATGCCATTCTTCTGGCTGCTCAGGTCAAACCTTGGACTCATTCCTGACTCCAATCTTTCTTTTAGTGACCATGTCCAATGTATCAGCACACCTTATAGACTCTGTCTTCAAAATATATAAAGAATCTTAACACTTTATAACATCAGGTGATGCTACCATCATCCCTTACTTGGATAATGTCTTCTCAACTGAAATAGTCTATTCTGAACATATCAACCAGAGAGAACCAGTTAGGGTTCAAATCAAATCATTTTCCTCTGCTCAGAACCTTTTGATGACATCTCACATCACTCAAAGAAAAAGTCAAAGTCATCACAAGGCCAACAAGGCCCTACACGAGCTAATCCTCAAACACCCATGCCATCTCTGACCCCCTCTTTCCTACGTCTTCCCCTCACTGCTGCACCTTACCTCCTTGTCTCTCCTCAAACACACCTGATCTTTGTATCTCCTGCTCCTTCAGCCTAGAAGGTTCTTTCTCCAGGTAGTCGCATGACTTGCTCTTGTATCGTTTCACTCAAAGGTGGCCTTCTCAGTAAAGGCTTCCCTGATGACCCTATTGAATTGTGACCTCCTCTCCTTCTCTATTTTTACTCCATAGGTTTTATCACCACCAGACATAGTAAATATCTTACTCCTCTCAGTAGATAATAAG
Organism: Geosciurus inauris; assembly: GCA_004024805.1. Lineage (NCBI taxonomy): Eukaryota > Metazoa > Chordata > Mammalia > Rodentia > Sciuridae > Geosciurus > Geosciurus inauris. The sequence goes on along the minus strand of PVHX01014897.1, from coordinate 38,302 downwards.
TTTCACAAGGGGCAAGAATTTTTGTCTATTTTGTTAACTTTTGCATTCCCAACACCTAAAACAGTGCCTGGCACACAGTACATATTTGCTCTACTAATAGCTACATTAACAAAGTAATTTATTACTTATAAACACATGATTTTTTTATTTACCCATTAATATTTATTACTAAAATCTATCATTACACTTTAATCAAATAATAACTATATTAATAATTAGTTCAACACCTTATTATAAGCTGAGGTACTCCCATGGGACTGAAAATAGGGAAAAATTTCAGAGGGAAGGGCACACTTAGTTATACTGACTGTTGTCATTTGGACATAAGGTGTCCCCCAAAAGTTCATGAGTGAGACAACATAGAAATGTGAACTGATTAGAATATGAGAGCTGTGACCTCCTCACAGATGAATCCATTTGATGGATTAATAATTTAAAAGGATTACTATACTGGGTGGTAAAACTGGAAGCAGGTGATTCATGACTAGAGAAGTGGGTCACTAGAAGGATGCCTTGGGGATGATCTACTTTATTCCTTATTCCTCCCGCTCTTTCTGCTTCCTGGCTGTCATGAGCTGATCATCCTTCTTTCCCCATGTTCTTCTGCTGTGACGTTCTACCATCACCTTGGGCCCAGTGTGATGGAGTCAGATGACCATGGACTGAGCCTCTAAAACCATGAACCCAAATACATTAATCCTCCTCTAAGTTTGTTCTTGTCAGGTATTTAAGTCACACACAAATAGAAAGCTGACACAGTGACAGAGTTGGTCAGCTGAAGTCCCTCATGAGACTACTGAGGCTGAGAAACTAGAGAAATGTGGGAGATTTAAAAAGAAGAGGAAAGTTCTACAAAAGTGACTCTTCCTAACATTTTAGCTTTCAGGACTTGGAGGACGTACTCTGAATGCCAGAATTAAAAAGCTCATATACAGAAGGCTGCAGTCCACACCAGTTTTGCTTGGTCTCCACAGTAACACCAATATTAGCTTTCCTCTTCAATTCAGCCCCATGGCCTCCCCCTCAGTATCACCCTAATCCTACTGAGAGGAGAGGAGGAGCCCAAATAACCAAGGAAGGCATGTGAGTCTTCTACTACTTCTTCCTTTCTTATCAGATGTGTGGGGTTGGCCAGTCTTCTGTCCTTAAGAGAACTCCATAATTAATACACAGAAGAGCAAGGGACTCTGAAGTAATGCATGTCCTTTACACTATATTTCCTTCACTACTATTCTGTTCAGAAGACACATTTCAAAGAGAAGAAAATTGTCTAACATTCTGTAATGATATCATATCAATAAAAAGAAAGCTTGCTCACATGAAAACTACTGAAAAGGATGCTGAACACTGAACAGAGACAGCAGGATGGAATAAAAAAAAGAAAGAAACAGGGGCTGGGGCTGTAGCTCAGTAATAGAGCACTTGCCTCCCAAGTGTGAGGCACTGGATTCGATCTTCAGCACCACATAAAAATACATAAATAAAGCTATTGTGTCCATCTACAACTAAAAAAAATATTTTTTAAAAAGAAAGAAACAGAAGTATTTGTTTCACATAATAGATATTTGAAAAGTATCACCTTGGATGGAAATAGATGGGAACAGCACTGCCCTTACCGATGTTTTACGGCTGGAACAGTAGGATCCTTAAGACCAACTTTGCCAATCTGATTTTGTATGTCTTGAATATTTTTAAAGAGTTCAGCATTTTTGGAATTACAAGCCTCTAATAAGTTGATTTCCTCAGCAAGTTCCTCCTGTGTGTCACAGACAGATGACTCTAATAACTTCACTGACAGGGCATCAAGAAGTTTTCGACAGGCAGTGTCTTCACCTAGGTCTGCATCTTCAAGGCTTATATCAAGCTCCTTCAAACGTTGGTCCAAACGCCTGGCCTTGTCTCTCATCAGACGAATTTCTCTCTTGATATCTTTTACTGTCAAAATATTATCTGGTGCTACCTGTGCATCTGAAGCTGAAAGGTCAATAATAAGCTCAACAGAGAGATTAGCTGTTCTTAGAGAATTCAAAAACTCTTCCAGAGCTTTTAGGGCATCTTCAGTCATCTGCACCTTGTGGTTCATTTCTTCAAGTTGTGTTTTGCATTTCAATATGATATTTTGTGTTGCATGTAGATCAAGTGGGTATAAATCCTTTAATATGCTATTGCCCGGATCTTCTAAATTGATACATATTTTAATCTGTTTTGCTAGGGAATCTTGGATAGTCTGAAATAAAAATTTTAAAAGCTAAAAAGACTGAGGCAGGAAAAAGAAAAGTGCATGTCAGAAACTAATCCCAATCACATGACTAGATTTGATCTAGAAAAGTACATCTGAGTTTAACCAAAGACGACAGTTTCATCACAAGGAAACATTTTAATTAGAGATGACCCAGAAGGATATCTTCTGATATCCTTCAGATTTTTCAAGCCTCAAAAAAAACCAAAAACAAGTATATCGATCTATTGTGTCAAAGCAAGTAACTAGAGATGAAGAGTTGAGATATATTTTACAATCTGAAAAATAAAACAAATATCTTTGATTTAAGATAGGATATGGAATAAGTAAGCTGCCAATTGATTTAAGCCTGTGAGTCTAGTATGATATTTAAGAAATTCAGTCACTGAAGAAGGCATTTATAAAGAAGTCTTTATTTTGAATTCAAAGAAAATATTCTATTATTACCACATGTAATTTACCTCCAAATGTGGAAGAAATGGGAACGTTGAGAAATAAAGACAAATCTAAATCACTGACTTATATTCCATCACAGCTTATTCTAAATCTATACTAGGATAAACAATTCAAAATTCATACATATCTATAAATCTCTGAAGAATTGATTATTTGATAAATATGCTGTGTGAAATTATCTACCTTCAAGTTTTGATAAATGCCATCAGTATCCACGATATGAAATTCCTGGATGGCCACTTGACAGAGGGGCAGATCTGAACCACACAGGAAGAGTGACTCCTCCACTGGTAATACAACCTGCAGTGCCATCGCCAGAGACTCCACTCTGGATGAAAAAATAAACCAGATGTGAGGGGAAAGAGCAGACAGCCATCCTATGAAAACACATTAACACCATTATTTAACCAAGAACAGGAAATGTTATCCTCCAAAATATAGTTAATGATATGTACAAATCATCATATGAAAACCCAAAACCACAGATCTAAAATGCCAAAACATGAGTCATTTGCTATATTCAAGTATTCTTTTTTCCCCCATACATTCATCCATTGATTCACTCATTCACCAAACCTTCATTTAGTAAGAGATACTAGACTCAGGTTAGGTATGTTCCCATTGGCTAGAGAGAACTCCAGTTCGTTTCTGCTGTTTTGACATCATTATCAATGACTTCTCTGTGTCCTGACATCCAAGCATTTCTGAAGGGTTTAATAGATACTACACAGAATGAAAATTTGTTATTAAACATACTAAGCATTTTCTTTTCTTTTGAAATGCAAAAATATTGAGAGTAGTTTGACTTGATGACTAAGAAAACTCATGACTATTCAACCATAATTATGTGTAATTTATTATATATTGATATTACAAATATTATCCATATTAAAAGTATGGAAATATAATGATGTTCAAAGGAAAGGCTCTACTGATAAAGAACTGCAGTGTGACTGTGGATAAGTAACAGACTCTGAGCCTCAGTTGCTTCCTATAAAAAATGGGGGGGCTGGGGTCGTGGCTCAGTGGTTGAGCGCTTGCCTCGCACGCGTGAGGCACTGGGTTCGATCCTCAGCACCACATACAAAATACATACATAAATAAATAAAATAAAGGTTGTTTTAAAAAAATGGGAATATGTACTGGGAACACAAATCCTATGTATATGGGATAATAAAGCAGTCTCATTTTAAAATGAAGAAGTCAATGGCCTCAGAGGTTATGTGATCTAGCCAAATTCATGCCCAAGGAAAGACAGTGGGAAGAGCATGGCCTTTGGAATTAGAAAGACCTTAAGTGTCACCTTAAGTCTCTGGCTAAGGGTATGACTTGGTTACATTATTTAACCTGGTCAAATATGTTTCCTTATCAATCAAATGCCAATCATAACTGCTATAGTTTGGATTTGGAAAGTCAAATCCAAATCCCCCTGAAGTCCCGTGTATTAATGGCTATTGGGAGGTAGTGGAACCTTTAGGAGGTAGAACCTGGTAAAAATAAGTTTCATTAAGGATGTGCCTTTGAAGGGGATATTAAAGCCCCAAGCAATTTCTATCTCTCTTTGTTTCTTGGCCTCCAAGAAGTAAATAGGCTTCCTCTACCCCATATGCCTACCATGATGTTCTGTGCTTCCACAGGCCCAAAGCAATAGGGCTGAGTATCCATGGACTGAAACCTTTTCCCTTATTAAGCTAATTTATTTCAGATATTTGTCACAGCAATAGAAAGCTGACTGACACAATAATGCTAATCTCTCTTATGGTTGTGATAACTAAATAAGAGAACATGTTTAGTATACCAATAGTCTTGTACTATTAAAAGTACAATAGTCTAGTACTTTTAAAAGTTTTGGACTTATTAAATTCAGGGTTAGTAGATCTCAGAATTATACCTGGTATTAAGAGACATTTGAAGCTCATTTTCTTTTTCCTTTAAAGTGTCTCTCTCCTTAACTATAACAGGTTTCTCCATGTCACTCATGAGACTTTCTAACTGTGATGAAGTGATTTCAAACTCTTTCCAGCAAGCATCAGTTTCATTTTTTAAGACCTAGATAAAATGCATAAATTAATTTATCAATGAAAGGTTAATAGGCACAATTATTCTTACAAAATGAGATATTTACCAACTGTGGGAGCAAACACAATGTTTCCTATCAAAACATGCCTTAAAATATTTTCCAACCATCTACAAATGAACTGTCCTGCGGGGAAGAGATCTCAGAATATCCAGGCAATGAAGCAAAAGGAATTGACAATATAGTTTTCAAAGGTGTCTCCCTTCCCCTTTGAGAAAGACACATGTAGGAGTAAAAACAGGTATCTCCTCTGGCTAAACTGAAAGAAAATTGAATTTAACCACAACTGTTTCCACACACAAGTGAATAAAATTAATTTATGGTTTATGATTAAATATCTATAAATGTATACTGTTCTTTTTTTGGGGGGTAGGTAACTGGGGATTGAACTCAGGGGCACTTGATCACTGAGCCACATCTCCAGCCCTATTTTGTATTTTATTTAGAAACAGGGTCTCACTGAGTTGCTTAGGGCCTCACTTTTGCTGAGGCTGGCTATGAACTTGCGATCCTCCTGCCTCAGCCTCCTGAGCCACTGGGATTACAGGCGTGGGCTACACACCCAGTGAAGTCTATACTATTCTTGTTTCCTATCTTCATTCTTGACCCACGAACAACCCACTACCTAAGAAGCCTACTGAGGGATCAACAGAGTATTTTGTTCTTCATTTTCCTAAAGGATTAACATTGCTTTTCTAACCAACTCACTGTTCAGTCACTGGAAAAAAGTCTCAAGACAGTGTCTTAATTGTGATGAAAACTTAACTAAATCATCACTTGAACATCAGAGACTTAAACATATAAATTTGGCGTATTCAGATGGAAAATAGAAGCCAGATGGCAGAGTGTGACTGAGAGCTGGCATAATAAGATAAAGGGAACTAGAATATGTGGGATGACCTTATAGGGCCCACCTGTAGTCCTTTCTTCACCTGTTGCAGGGGTTCCACCTGCTGGTGTACAAGGTTGCACTACATTGCACAGATGATCTTCAAAATAATTAAGATATTTGCCGAGTTTAGAATTTGTAGGACCACCAGTAAGAGACTATCTTCTCTACAGCATCTGAGTCAAATGCAATACCTTCTCTGAAGCCTTTCTAGGAATATGATTCATAATTTAAAGTGAAAACTCCCTCCACTGCCTTTCCCTCACTGAACAACATCCAACAGTCAATAGTTGGTGTACACTGCAGAAATTTTAGACAAATTTGGTTGGGAAGATGAACAACTGAAATGAATATTCAGTCACTAATTCACTGATTTTGGAGCAACACAGAAGTAGGTTGAAATTATCTTTAAACACATTGTTTTTGACCAATTCACCTAAAGCTCCAAGTACAGTCAAAAGTTCTGTGAGCCACAATATCTGGAGTATAAGATTAAAGCAGAAACAATAAATCAAGACCCTGAACCAAAGTCTTTCCTGGTTTAGTTCCTGAAAACAAATCACTTTATAGAATAGGGTGACAGTGAAAATGCAATCCAACAAAAAGAGTTCTTAGGAAACACCTTGCACATGTGACCTCAACAAAAATAGTGCCATCCATACTCATGGTGGCATTGTCTGTATTAAAAGACATAACCAGAGAAATCATATTTGTGGGAATTACCTGTAAATCTGTTAGTTTATCCTGCAAATCAGCACTACTCATTTCCTCTTCATTACAGAAACCAGAAGTAATCCTGAATTTGTTATTTTGCAGATGTAGTTCAAGAATTTCTTTGTGTGTATCATACCTGTGAAAAAAATTAAATGCAACATTACTTAATTTTGAAAAATCAGGAAAAAAATTTTAAAAATTCATGTCAATTGTGTACAGGGAAATCCTATTTAAGTTACTGGATCGTTTGCAAAATTACAACTAAAGAATAGTTTTTTTTTTTTTTTACATGTTCTCAATGATAGATTTTTGGTGGACTTTCCAGTTGTTTAAAACAGAGGTTACCTGGAACAGACCTGCACAGGGTGCCAGGTTTCAAATTTTGTCATTTTGGTATAGACGGGTATTAGAACCTGTTTTCTGAATGTAAAGCTATTTTGTTTATTATTTCTATAAACCCAGACTTGACACTGTAAAGCCATTGAATATGGATATAATTGTATACATTTCAGAGTGTTTTATTTTGAAGTGAGAGTTTTGTTACCATTTAGAAGAGATATTTTCCTATTTAGACCTCAGGGCTATCTTGGGGCCTTCAGATAAATGTGACTCCCTCCCCAGCAGCTTCAATTCTTGATATTCAAAAAAGTTCATGATTTTTAAGTTAAATGTGATATTATTCACCAGAAAGAGTGTTTTTTCCTTTTTAACTTATGACAAATTCTATTGAATATTTTAAGTTTAGAAAAAAGACGTGGTAATGTAAAAACATGGGGAAATTGTGGCAAAAGAATTAAAAACCACTTGCAAAATAAACATTCTCATGGAACCAAAAAAAAAAACAGAGTTTACCTCTTTTTGGATGCACTGTGATCCTCTTTTGGCTCCTCCATAATGCTTTCTTGTTGTTGGGATTTTAACTCTGATGTCAGGTTAAAATTCTCAACAGGTTCCATTGCCTAAACAAATACATAAAAGAGTAACACAATAACTTAAACATACTTAAGTACTTAAGCTAAATGTTTTATGCTCAAAGAGGTATCCTTGATTTTTTTTTAATATCCCAAACCAGGAGATAATACAATTTCTTTGAGATTTCTCAGCTCAGGAAAAAGTCCTCCCATAGGACAGAGGAGATTTATTAGACTGAGTCTCGCCTTCTAATTGGTAAATGAATGCTACCAGCCTCTCAATGCTGTTTCTGACCGAGACCGCATGGCCAGTCAAAATCAAACAGAAGCCTGCAGTGAAAAGCAGACTTTTCAAAACAAATATATCTTGTTTTTTCCTTACACATTTTTTCTGGAATCTGGGCTATGATATCCAGTAAATGCCAACTTATCTAACTTGAAGAATTTAGAAAATTCAATTCCCAAGGAAAATGAAACCTATTACAATGAGAAGATGAATGATAAATGCACTAGTTCATTTCAATGAAATTGAGGCATCTGTGCAGACCAAGCTCACTCTCTTCCATCCTCAACAGCAATGGACACAACCTGTCTTCACAGTGATTCAAAGTGGTCTCTGCTGGGAACAATTGCTTGCATCCTTGAACGAGATTAAGTGGTACTCGCTACAGCTTTGATGCACTACATTCTAATTCCTGGAAAGCAGTCTTCCTTGTATTTGGTACGTGGGGATTCGTAGTTGATGAAAACAATCAGATCATGAAACCAATGCTTAATTAATGAGAACTGGGTCATTTTACACTTTGCCTTTTACACTGAGTTTACTTCTACAATGTATTATCCACATTGAACACCTTTTCAGTTGACAGCTGATTATCTGGTTTGGCAAATGACACCTCACTGTGGAAATCCTTTCCGCCATTCTCAGCTGTGGTCATGGTTTCCCTAGGAAGGAATCGAGACTGAGTATTACAACAGAGTGAGAAAAATGGAACCCCAAAGAGAACTAATGACCCTCAGTGCCACTTGATTATACAAAAGGCTTCGTCCAGTTTTACCCCAAAGCCTGGCTACTCTTAGGAAGTTCTAACTCGTCTTTTGAGGGGCCTCCCACAGGGGCCAGCAGTGTCACATGGATCTCAGAAGCACATTTCAGAAGTCTTTCTATCTTCTGCTCATAATCTCTGAGCGCTTGCTGCACTTCTTGCTGATGCTCCTGCAAAGTCAGTTCTTCACACAGCGCCCTCAGGACATCTACATGGTGATGGAGCTGACACAAGATGACTTCCTTAGAAAAGCAAGCCTGACAGATGGAATGAGAGAGAGACGGGTATACGTGATTAGTCCACAAGGATCTGAAACGCACAGGTGGGTGTGACTTTAACAACATGTTCTTTCACAGTCTGGCTACTGTGGTTCCTGTAGGATAACAGGCACTGGGGAAAGATTAAAAAGTCAGCCCTACAGGAATTTGCAGCTCAGAAACAAGACATGCACATTATTTAGCACTTAGTGTCAAGTACTGTGAGAGAGACACTCCTTGCCTTAAGAAGTCAGAAAAAAGCCACTCGGGAGGCTGAGGCAGGAGGATCTCAAGTTCAAAACCAGCCTCAGCAACTTAGTGAGGCCCTAAGCAACTAAGACTGTCTCTAATAAAATATTTTTTTAAAAAAGCGGGGTGGAGGCTGGGAATGTGGCTCAGTGGTTAAGCGACCCTGGATTCTAGCCCTGGTACCAAAAAAAGAAAAAAGAAAATAAGAAGTCATAGAAGGCCTACCTCACAGAGGGAACCACATGAGTTAGATATGGAAGGAACAAAGACAAGCTAAATATAAAGGAAGGGCAGAGGAGGAGGGACACTACAGAGGTGTTCTGGGGCCAGAGTGTACAGAAACTGAGTGGCCTTCTAAGGAGTCCGGAGTTGTCTTGGGGGATCACAGGGAGCCAGCAAAATATAATCTGTGGTTCAAAAGGCTAATTCTGGTGGTGCTTATAAAAGATGATGCAGTCATATGTCACTGAGAAAATAACCAGGCTACCGTGGCAACATTGACTGGAAGGAAGGGAAGAAGCTCTTCTGAAAAGGGCCACCTGGAATTCGGCCACTGTTGTAGACATGCAGAGGGAAGGCTGAGTGGAAAGAAAGGGGAAAGCAGGTGAAGTCGTTCTAGGACAGCAACACCTTTCATAACCAAGTTGTAGGGCAGAGGACGAAGAGGAGGAAAAGTTGGAGATTACTGGTTCAATTGTGGACATGCTGATCTGAGGTCCATGAAGAACACTAGTGATACCTTCTAGTCAGAAATACAGTATCATAAAGAAGAGTCACAGTGAAACCCATCAATTTATATAATTAATGAGTTAGTATTTATGATGAAAAAAAGAAAAATACAGAGCCTGGAGCTCAGAGGAAAGGATTCTACTGGAGATAAAGATGTAGGCACTGTCACTGCCAAGAAGGCAGTTATAACCACTGCATGCACGAAATCACCCAGAAGGATGAAATTAACCAAAAATGGAGGTCCTCCAACATATCCTGCAAAACCCCAAAACAGGAATAGAGGAAAAAAGGGAAATTTATAAAGAGCACTAACAAGGACTTGCCCCCAAAGTCCAATCTGTGCAACAGAGACTGATTTGGGGAGAACCACAGCAGCAAACTGTTAAAAAAGAAATGAAAAGAAAGGTCAGCACTATCAAATTCATAGAAGCAACCCAATAGGTTGGAAACCACAAAGATCCTCCGATCTGCCTCAGTTTGCTTTATATTGTGATGTGCCCATTTTCACAAAAGCTGCACTTCTGAAGACACCATGTCCTGACAAAAGCATCTGCGAGTACTTCAGCAACAGCAGACAGTTGTCACCAGAGTCTCAGGACAGGGGACATGGAAGCATATCAAGGGAGATCATGCAATATGAACTCAATGCTGGATTTTCTCACTTCTAACAAGTAAACAGCACAGGCTGCAGTTAGCACTTGAGCCATGTAAGTAGCAACCCCCAGGGGACATGAAGCCTGAAGTGATTTTCAGAGCAGATTTAATCCTGGCCACATATAATGATTTAGGATAAACCACAAAATGATAACCAATGACAAGATTTCAGTGGAAATAGGTTGTTTTACCTCATGTTCTTTGATGAGACCCTTGGTCTTTCCTCTACGAATAAGTTTCTTTTCTTTATTTATTTGCTTTTCAAGCTTGGAAATATTGTCGTTAAGCTTTCCTTTTTCAATATCTATTTTTAGTTGCTGAATATACAAAGAAATTTCACGATGAAGAGACTGCAAAAAACAAAAGAACATATTAATCATGGGAACAGAATACATGAAAACTATTTGTAGTAACAACAAAAATATTTATAGTAACAAAAAGAGAGCTTAAACAATATTCTGAGTCATCTGTGTATCTTTGGGAAAATGTTTTAAAAACTCATAAACACATTTTTTTTTTCTTCTTGACAACTAAAATTGTTTTTCTATTTTTTTTTTTTTTTTTTGCTTCCTAACAACTAAAAATGTGTTTTAGCTGTGAAAGACACTGTTAAAAGAAAGAAAGACAAGCCACAGACTGGGAGAGAATATATGCAAAACACATATCTAAGCCCAAGGAGACATAACAAACAAATGCTATGTGTATCCTGGATGGGGTCCTGGAGCAAACAAAACAAACATTAGGCAGAAACTATGGAAATCTGAATAAAGTACAAACTTTAGTTAATCGTAATGTACAAATATTGGCCCATTAATTATAACCACGTACTGTAATAATATGTTAGTAATATGTTAATTAGAAAGGAACCTGGACACGAGCCTACTAGAACTCTCTGAACCATCTTTGCAATAGTTCTTCAAATCTAAAACTATTCTAAAATAAAAGTTTATTTTAAAACATGCTGTAGAAGCTGGGTGTGGTGGTGCGTTTCTATAATCCCAGTTACTTGCAAAGCTGAGGTAGGAGGATTGTGAGTTCAAGGAAAACCTGGGCAACACAGCAAGACCCTGGCTCAAAAAGAAAGAAATCAAATCAAATCAAACGTGTTTTAGGAAAACCTTTCACAGTAGCTATTCAATTCAGTTACATAAACATACATACAGTCCTTCCTTGGTATTCACGTGGGACTGATTCCATCCCCCTCTCCTACCATGGATACCAAAATCCAAGGATGGTCAAGTCCCTTATATAAAATGATCTGCATATAACCTACACATATCCTCCCATGTGCTTTAAATCATCTCTAGATTACTTATGATGCCTAATACAATGTAAGTGCAATGTAAATAGTTGTTATGCTCTTATTACCCAAGGAATAATGAAAAGGAAAAAAGACTGTACATGTTCAGAACAGACGCAATTTTTTTTCTCAATATGTCTTGACCTATGGTTGATTGAATTCATAGGTGAAGAGTCAACTGCAAGCCAAGTGTGGTGGCGCACGCCTGTAATCCCAGCACTCTGGGAGGCTGAGACAGGAGGATTGCGAGTTCAAAGCCAGCCTCAGGAACGGCAAGGCACTAAGCAACTCAGTGAGACCCTGTCTCTACATAAAACACAAAATAGGGCTGAGGATGTGGCTCAGTGGTGGAGTGCCCAAGTTCAATCCCCAGTACCAAAAAAAAAAAAAGAGTAAACTGCATAGGTTAAGTATACACACATATATTTGTAATATTAATCACTATTTTTTGAGCACAATCTCTGTGGCATATTCTTTATATAAATCCTTGCAATAATCCTGCCAAATAGATTCTGATTTTCTCATTTTTCAGCAAAGTTCCTATAAGCTGAGAAACTTATCCAGGATCATATCTTCTGCATCCAGGTTTGTCTGCCACCAAAGCCTAGGCCTATGTCACTATGACATGCTGTAAAAGGACATGTCAATACACTGTCTCAGTCAGGATCCTACCAGGAAACCAGAAAACACACTAAATATTTAACTCTAGGAATATGACTGCAGGAAATTTATTACACTAAAGCTCAGAGAACTCAAACAAGACAGTCAGGCAATTCAGAAATGAGCAACTACAGGAAGCTGCCACCTCTGCAGGCTGGAGGCATCAGTGGTACCCAGGGAGGAGGGAGAGACATCCATCAGATGCTGGAGCCATAGGATCCAGAGTTAAAGGAGACATGGCTGCTGCCAGAGACCATGGCCAAGAGAAGGATAGGAAGACGTACTTCACACTCTCCCTCTCTCCCCCTCCAGGTGCTTTCTAATCTAACAGGGTGGTCACTGACTGAAGGCCGCCAAGAACAGAAGGTGGGAGGTGTACAGCCCAGGATCAGCACATCTGCAGTATACTGTAGACAGGGGAACCCCAGGAATGACCAATGACAAACAGGCCCAAGACCAGACCAGAGCATATACAGGACCTTACCTCCCACTTGGCACAGGCACCTCTTCTCTTCTCTTCCAGAGACAGCTTGACATCCTCAGGAACATTAGGTTTCAGTTCTTCAATAGCTTTCAAATACCTAACCATACTATTAGTATTAAAAATTTTCAGTGCTTCCTGAGAAATAAAGCACCAACAAGAACATGTAAGCCTCCTTATACTGTCAAATTCCTGAGCAATTTTGGTAGGTTTTTAACAGATAGAACCAGAAGGGAATCTGATGACAATCCAAAGACTTATAGGAGACCTCTCTTTGTAAATTAAGGTAGATAATTTTTTTGTAGCTCTTGAATTCTGTTGACAAGAACTAAAAATATTTATCATTCAAATGTAGTTAGGTGCTTGAAACCCAGACTTTTGCATTTCATGAATCTTTTTGAAAAGAATTACAAAATATTTATTATGCAAATGTAGTTCCACACTTGATATCTTCATGATGTTCCAAATAAATTTTGCTGCTCCTTCAAAAATTAACTCAAAGAGTTATTGGACAAAATAATGAGGCAAGGCCAGGTGTGGTGGTGCATGCTTGTAATCCAGCAGCTCAGGAGGCTGAGGCAGGAGGATTGAGAGTTCAAAGCCAGCCTCAGCAAAGGCAAGGTGCTAAGCAACTCATTGAGACCCTGTCTCTAAATAAAACTACAAAATAGGGCTGGGAATGTGGCCTCAGTGATCGAGTGTCCCTGAGTTCAATCCTTGGTGCTCCTCAAAAGTAAATAAATAAAAAATAGGGCTGGGATTGTGGCTCAGCGGTAGAGCGCTTGCCTCGCATGCGTGAGGCCCTGGGTTCGATCCTCAGCACCACATACGAAGCAGTAAAATAAAGACATTGTGTCCATCAACAATTAAAAAATATATATATATATATTTAAAAAAAATAATAATAATAATGAGGCCATGACATTGTTTCCTCTAAAGTTTTAATGCATGGAGTAGACAACCTTACTTCACAAGTAATACAAGATGAAGAATATAACAGTATGTAGGAGAGATTAACATTGCAGTAAGACAAAATTTATAGTAGGATTTATATGGCAAATATTTAATATCAAGCCTGAGTATTATTGTGCTGCAAGAAGCCAATATTGCCTTGTTATCAGGTCAAAGTTTTGCCCAGGGCCAACCACAGGGGTAGTCCTGCCCCAGTGAAGGAGTGGCAGTCGACAAGGATGGGGACAGCCTAGCTTGAAAGACTCCTGCTCTTTTCCTGACACACTCTATGAGAGCAGAAACTGACCTGCAGAACTAGTGAATGATAGACTAAAAAATGGGTTGAGATCTGTGAACAGGGCAGAAAACCCTCAGGAGAGAGAAGCTGGAAGAAATTCTGGAGTAGAAGGTAATTAGACAGGGTGGGAATTTGTTTACTCATTCACTATACTTTATTAAGAGCCTACTATAGCCATGGCACAACACTGACTCCAGGACCTTTCTCCAAGGCTTCTTTGAGCATTACTAGATTTAGGACCTGGGAAATACCCTAACTCCTAAGTGCTAGCAGAAATCTCATTGCACCGTCAAGGGCAGTAGGAGCACCCACTGCCTGGGCATCCATGGAGTCCCAAGGATCTCAGGGCAATACCTGGCACAGGACAGATTTTTTTTTTTTTTTTGTCTTTTTAAAGTAAATAGTTGTTTTTCCTCCTATGAGTGTCAAACAGTATATACTATGTCTTGTAGATACATATTCCTGAAACAAGATCTCCCCGGGCACATAAATATACAAGTATTTTTAAAAAATTGTTCTTATTATATATACATGGCAGTAGAGTGTATTTGGACATATCATGTGTACATGGAGTATACCTTCCCATTCTTGTGGCTGTACATGATGTGGAGTTACACTGGTCATATGAACATAGGAAAGTTATGTCCGATTCATTCTACTGTCTTTCCTAGTCTCATCCCCCACCTTCCCTTCATTCCCCTTTGTCTAATCCAATGAACTTCTAGTGTCACTGCCCCCCACCCCCTCCCCAGGCCTTATTGTGTGTTAGCATCCACATATCAGAGAGAACATTTGGCCTTTGGTTTTTTGGGACTGGCTTCACTTAGCATGCTAGTCTCCAGTTCCATCCATTTATTGGCAAAGGACAGATGTTGTTTCTGGTAAGAGCAGGTATCCGCTTTACTAAATGCCAGAGGCAAAAAGGGGAAATCCCTGGCCTCAGATTCTGAAAAGAAGTTGGTCAGGGAGAGGAAAATGGTATAAGAACTGACAGTTCCAACTCTTCTCCCTGGTAAACAAGAGGCATAGAAAATTCTTTTTTCTTCTCCCTTTGTTTGGTAGACCAAATCTGCCCTCCCACTTGGGAGGAAGGAAAGAAATCCTCACACTCCCTCTCCTCATACTCCAGTCCCTCTCTCACCTCTAAACAGTGTGGTTCTGTCTGGCTGAAGGCCAGGACCAGCACTTGCAGGAGTCAGCCCATCTGCAATTTTAGTGGAGGGGGGAACCCCAGGAATGATTTATAAAACCACTGACTTGTAAGGTCAATTCAGCACTCTTAGTAACTTGGGAGTAAAAGCAGAGAAAAAAAAAAAGACAGTAGGTGGTTGGCTGGTGGCTGGCCAAGTGCACAGAGTATAAGATCAAGCATGAGAGGGCTTTCAAGGTTGTGGAGAAAACAGTCTGAGAGCAGAATCCAGTATGGGTAGCAATATAGGAGGTCAAAATAAGGTTAAGGCCCAGAAGAGAGATAGATGGAGGGCATAATGAGAATGAAGAGAGGCTCCTGTTAGGGCAACTTTTCCAACAAAGAATGGGAGCACTAGGACTGGGGTTACTGCCTGACTGTACCTTCATCTCCCCCGCAATGCCAGCATCCAATTTTAAGTATTCAATATGTGTGTTCAATGCTGAATAAATGAATGAACAAAAGACCATGTATTTCCCCACCTCCCCCAGTGCATCCAAAGGTAGGGACCTTGTTTTCCCTTGCACCCCACAAACACCTCCTATAGCATTAAGAACAGCAAATTTCCAGTTTGGTTACATCTTTAGATGTCACCAATGCCTGCAAAATCTGGGGATAAAAAATCAAACTGGAAAAAGCAGGATTATGGGGTCTTTAACTTTTAGGTAAGTATATATCCATGAATAATTTCTAACAAAGCCTGTTAATAATATTAGTATTCTTTTACATTCACAGAATTTTAGTTGTGCAAAATACTTTCATATGCCTTATTTTCATTAAAAGCCTCCTAATGTGTCTAGAACTAAAATTATTATGGCCATTTTACAAATTAAAAAAACAAAACAAAACAGAAATTAAAATCTTGCTCAACATCAAAGTCAGCTGCACTCTTTACACTAGATCACCTGATACATATCAGGGACTCCTTGATAAAATTTGAATTAAAATATTCTTTACTTGAATGCTTATTTTTATTAGCCTCAGGGGAACAATGTATAATACTGGGAAATTTTTTAAGTTACAGTAGCTTTGTTTTTTATAGGCAAGGGAATCTTGACTTCAAACGAGATAGGTAGCTAATGATCTAATGACAAATATCCTAACCAGTGATGGTTGAGAAGATTCCTACCTTATATTTTGAAATGAGTCCACGGGGGCTTTGTCTTTGCCCAAGTAACTGTTCAGCCCTCATAATGTAAGATTCCAGTTCCATCTGGGACTCTTTCACCTTCTGCTTGACATCCAATTCTTGTGAAACATCAGTTGAGTTTTTCAACACTGCAATTAATTTTACCACAGTGATCTGTAAAGGCAAAAAACAAAAAATAGAAAAGCAAAAAACATCAAATTAACACTTGACCCAACTTCTTGGTATATTTGTTAAGCTGATAAATATTTTCTTTGAGTAGCAATTTATATTTTCCCATAACAAAATGTCTAATTTTTTTATATTTCTACTTTGCAGTATGCTTTAAATTATAAAGAAATAAAATGCAAAAGTGATATTTTACAAAACATTTCCAAATTTTAGGGCCAGCCTGCCCTTCCTCCTACCCACAGACCACCTGGTTTTAAAGAATAAGTTCACTAATTAGGGAATATTAAAGAGAGACCTGGACTTTCTCGTTCGCTTCTTGAATCTTTGCCTGAAGCCCAGTTGTGAGAACATGCTGGAGGGATTCCTGACTTGAAATATTTTGAACATCCATTTGTAAAGTATCTTCAGTTCTGGCCAGAAGCTCTTCATACATAGAGCCTCTGGCAATAAGATGCTATTAAAACAAATTGAAGAAAGCTTCAGATTGCATGTTACATATTAACCTTAACAATCACATCAAGAAAACTATAAAATGTATAAAAGAATAGATAATCTGCAGAATCACAAATTCAGTAAATATAATGAAAGATAATTAAATCTTACATGTAAATAAAGAATTACAAAATAAAATAATCAGAAACCACTTTTCAGCTCTCTGAAGTTAATAAAACTTAAAATTTTTCAATAACAACTCAAGGATGGTGTGGGTATAATGAAATAGAAATTATGTTGCATAATATCAACTATGAAAATGGTGATCTTATTGATCTTAGGGTAGTGGACAGAACAGAAGGATAAAGCAAAGTTCCTTTCTCTCTATTCCCTCCCTTAGCTGTCATTTAATCAAGCATTCAGACATTCGTTTTTTTTTTTTTTTTTTTTTATTGGAAGAATATGTTTCCCTTTATTAACATGAAGAATACTAGCAGAAGAAATAAATTTGGAAAGAAAAATTATCATTTCAATATTGTATATATGGAATTGAATATTCTTGTAAGGTGTATAATTATGTATACATCTACTAAGAATGTAACTGTAATACATGGTTTGGTAATCCTGGTGTAGCCACAGAAACAGACAAGAAAAAGGCTTGGAAAAAGTTTATTGTACTTGCAGATGCCCAAAAGGAAGTCATCATATGCTACACAGGACCACAAACCCACAAGGTTTTGGTCAGGTGGCAAAAGGTATGAGCTAGGAGAAATCCTGCATCCTGAGTCAGAGTCTTAATTGAGGTTTCACTGTAAAAAACAAGGTAGAATGAAGGAAATGGTTTATGATTAGCCTATTTGAATAATTCTGAAGAGCTCTGGATTGTAAGAATGTTCTCTAACACTTTGATGCTTGACCCTAGATGATTTCAGAAAAGGAAAATATTGGTTTGGTGTATGAGAGAGAAAGAAGTAATTGGGACTACAGATGCTATATTGATTGGTTTTCATATGAAAGATTTGCTCCCAGACTGGCTCTTTGCTATCTTCAATTGGATAGCCCTGGGGCAAATACAGACATTCGTTTTTTAAAGATATTTCTTTTATGTGCACTATATCCTAGAAACTGCACTAGGAGCTAGGCATGATACAGGTTCAAAACAAGAGCTATTTTTAAATCCTATGGATATTTTTCTATAAATATAAAACCATAAAGTATAAAAATGGAACTTTGCTTTAAAAATACAATTAGGGCTGGGAATGTGGCTCAGTGGTAGAATGCTTGCCTAACATGCATTAAGCCCTGGCTTTGATCCCCAGCACCATGATTAAAAAAAAAAAAAAAAGTTTAAAATAAAAACACAAATAAAATCCTGTTATCCACACTGTTCAGCAAGTTCATTTCTCACTTTAGAATATATTTAGATCAAATATTTTGATCCTGTAGAGATTTACTTAATTCTTTATTCACATAGTATATTTCAGTGTGATCATATTCTCACTGTTTATAAGAGGGATTATTGTTATTTGAAAATATTTTAAAAATATTTTTAAATGGGGCTGGGGTTGTGGCTTAGTGGTAGAGTGCTTGCCTAGCAAGTGTGAGGTACTGGGTTCAATCCTCAGCATCACATATAACTAAATGAATAAAAATAAAGGTCCCTCAGCTGGGTGTGGTGGTGCAAGCCCGTAATCCCAGCACTTAGGGAGGCTGAGACAGGAAAATCATGAGTTCATAGCCAGCCTTAGCAATGGCGAGGCACTAAGCAACTCAGTGAGACCCTGTCTCTACATAAAACACAAAATAGGGCTGGGAATGTGGCTCAGTGGTCAAGTGCCCCTGAGTTCAATCTCCAGGACCAAAAAAAAAAGTCCCTCAACATCTAAAAAATTTTTTTAAATAATAATAATTTTAAATATATAAAATTTAGAATTATTTTAAATATTTTATTTAATACAATATTTTGTTTAAAATACTAAATATTCTATTTAAGTATTTATTTTAAATATTTAATTTCTACCTCTTTTCTTTCACTTGAATAAATTCCAGACAGACTAAATAAGTAAGAATAAAAAGATTAGAAAAGCACTGGCAGATGAAATAAGTATTGTGGTTTTGGGTATTTTTTCAGTACTGGGGATTGAACCCCGGGGAGTTTCACCACTGACCACATCCTCAGCCCTTTTTATTTTTTATTTTGAGATAGAGTTTTGCTAAATTGCTGGCGCTGACCTTCAACTTGAAATCTTCCTGCCTATGCCTCCTGAGTCACTGGGATTATACACATGGGCCACCATGGGCAGCTGAAATAAGTTCTTTTAATTTTTATTTTTTATAAATATACAATCCTTTCAAAGCAACAAAAGCTATCACTCTTATGAACAATAAAACACAAAACGTTGAAATATACACTTTTCAGAAAAGTAGATTTAGAAAATAATATAAATGCTCTTTTACTCCAGGAACTACCTATCTTATCTCAGCTCATGACCTGCTCCATGAATTTTACAACTGAGCTAGAACTCAGTAAACCTCAATTATAACTTCTTTCCCAGGACAACTAAGTAATACTGAAACACTCATTTCATTGCTTTTCAATGACTCAAAATCTTGAGAATCAGGACAGAATGGAGTTCTGCCATCACTCATGCTTCCCACATCAAGTAAGGAAGGGAAAGTGGCTTGTTCAGTAGAGAACTGAGTATATGACCTCACATTCCTACTGCGCTGAGCAGTATGTAAGAATGATGCACTTATCTATTCATTGTCCTCCGATGTGAAAGAATACATATATATAATGTAAGTATTATAATGTAACATATATATAATATTATTTTTATACACACACACACCAGGGATTGAACCTAGGGGCACTTAACCACTGAGACACATCCCCAGCCCTTTTTGGAAAAAAAAAAAAAAAACTTTTATTTTGATACCGGGCCTCCCTAAGTTGCTTAGGGCCTTACTAAATTGCTGAGGCTGGGTTTGAACTCGAAATCCTCCGGTCTCAGCCTCCTGAGTTGCTGAGATTACAGATGTGCACCACCACACTCGGAGCAAAAGAATATTTTCATCTTGTTTTATACCTGGAAAAATTAGTTGAAGAACCAACACTCAGAGATATTTCAAGCAAAATCAGAGATGATCCAGGGATTAAAATTCATGCATTGGGAGCTAGGGATATAGCTCAGTTGGTAGAGAGCTTGCCTTGCAAGGCCCTGGGTTCAATCCCCAGTACCACAAGATAAAGAAAAAGAAAGAGAGAGAATTCATGCATTGCTTAAAAACCCAAAAAAGAAAAATAAAACTGTAGGATCATTATTACTTACTTTGAAACTTTTCATTTCACAAAAAAACGTAAGTCCATGTAAGCCTCCAACCATGAAAACACCCTCTTAATACTTTTACACTCATACCTGCAAAGATTTTTCTATGGCACTATCCACATCATCTTGATGTCTCAGAAGATCCAAAATGGACTTGGTTTCTGCCTCCCACATCTCCACTTGTCCAATCAGTTTCTCGACCTCTTCAGCCACTTTTAGTTGTCCTGTGGGTTCCTCGTGTTCTTCTTCATGTTCTTCTATAGCCTACAATATTCAAATTTATCACTGAGAAAATGTCATTATAAATGCCTTATAAAACCACTTTCCACTTAAGAGTTATACCCCTCTCTGGAAGAGGGCTAATTCAAAGCATAGTCATGGGTCACTTAACAACAGGGACACATGCTGGGAAATGCAACGGTGGGTGATGAACATCAGCGAGGGAACCAACTTGCGCAAACCTAGGTGGTATAGCTACTATACACGTAGGCCTCAGGGTATGGCCACAGTCATTTATTTGGTCTGTCACTGGCTCAAATGTCACTTATTATGTAATATCTGACTGTATTTTAATGATATAAGGACTGGTTGGGACAATGGCAATAGCAGTTTATGGTAGTGTATACCACTTTCAAATGAAAGGGTTCTTTACCTATATTATTATAATTATAATATCATTCCTACTAAATGGTATTATCTCCCTTTTACAGATACATTAAAGCTGAGAAAATCAGGTTTCAAAAACACGTTTCTAAAACTCGTATACAGGGGCTGGGGTTGTGGCTAAGTGGCAGAGCACTTGCCTAGCACGTGTGAGGCATTGGGTTCAATCCTTAGCACCACATAAAAATAAAAGTATTGTTTCCATCTACAACTAAAAAAAACCCCATATGCAATTAAACACACCTATTATTAACAGTAATTGTGAAATGCCAGAGACTGAGAATCAAATTTTTTAACAATCAAATCTTTTTCCTATTTATATTCTCTCAGCATGCTGTAGGTTGATGTTATAGTTTTACAAGACAAATCCAATGCAAAGTTGATTTTAATCAGATTACATTTTAAATGCTCAGAAGATTATTGTGTTTTAAAGTATATTGCACAAAATCACATCTTATCAGATCTTTCCA
Source organism: Geosciurus inauris (assembly GCA_004024805.1). Lineage (NCBI taxonomy): Eukaryota > Metazoa > Chordata > Mammalia > Rodentia > Sciuridae > Geosciurus > Geosciurus inauris. Next base: position 16,990 of record PVHX01014897.1, on the reverse strand, counting down.
GATCTGATTAGGCTTCTTTTTTTTGATTTATTTTGTTTTGTTTTTTACAGGTCTGGAGATCAAACTCATGACTTTCCACATTGCCAGGCCTGATCAGGCCTTTTCTTTTTTGGCAGGGGGAGAGGCAGGGGAGAAGATAGGGGTTGAGCTTAGAGCCTTGTGCATGCTAAGGGCGATATCGCTGATCCACACCCCCAGTCCCTGATTAGGCATTCTCATGGTTGAAACCCCAATAATCTACCATAGCCACTGGCCTTAAAGCCAACTGAAATTCTTAGGTAAAGCTGTATAAAGTTCTTCTGCAGAAGGCACATTTCTGAAACCACAGGTATTACATCTTCCACGTGTATGATTTGTAATATATTAACTTGTTCCTTTTCCATATTCTTACCTATAATCTGCAGTCCCCAAATTATCCACAAAACAGGGAAGATCAGTTAGGCTTTCCCTCGTTTTATAGAAAGGAAGCAAGGTTACAAGATCAGGGGCTACCCTGGAGTTAATCCACTTTTGAGTATTAGTCAGAAATAATCTAAAAAGATTTTCAACTCAGTTTTACACCACTCGGAAGGCATGTGTGGGGCGGGGGTTGTGACTCAGTAGTAGAGCGCTCGCTTAACACATGTGAGGCACTGGGTTCCATCCTCAGCACCACATAAAAATAAATAAATAAAATAAAGGTATTGTGTCCATCTCTAACTAAAAAATATTAAAAAAAAAAAAAAAGCCATGTGTGTTTTCTGCATGACTGTGGAACCCCACATGAAATAAGGGACCCACAGCCCTTGCATACTAGCAACTGCTTCATGAAGGAAACAACCTACCCATTTTTCTAGAAAATGATCACATGGTAACTATTATCTAGTAATCCATACATTTACCACTCTTTCAACAATATGGCATTATCAAAAGAAAAACAGCAAAGTTAAACTATATCTGCAAAATGAAATACACAAACTGTAACCATGTTACCTTTATATTCTGATTATGATTTTCAGGAAGTTCTACTGACATATCTGTCGAAAAATCAACAGTTGATTTTTCTTCTTCTTTAGGTAACAGAATATTTCCAGAATTGTCAAGAATGGGCTGATCCTGTTTTTTTGAAAGTGGCAATTTCATTTCCTATAAAATATTAATTTTGTGAAATTTAATGCACATACTTCCATTTGTATGCTGATATATACTATAAACAATAGGTGGGGTAATATATTCGAATATATCTTTAGAATTTATCAATCAGCAACAATGTTATAGAAGGAGAATTTCTCAAAAAAAAAAACCACTTAAAATAAATAAGGAAAAGAATGATTTAAATTAAAATAAGAAAAATAGTAATTTAAATTAAAAATATTTATTGTAACTGCTTTTATGAGACACTGAGCTGAATATAAAGCAAGCCCAGGGTGTGTCCTCAAGGAACTTGAAATCTAACAGGCGATATAATGCTTACACTATTCTTTAATAGTAAATGAATTTCAACTAGAAAGCTACATCTTAGAAATGGTTAAAGATAAAAGTTCTCTTAGGTATACACCCAAGAGAAATGAAAACAGGTGTCCACACAAGCATGTGCAAATGTTCACAGCTACACTACACTTTCCACTCACAAAGTGGAAAGAATTCAAATGTGCATCAACTGATGAGTGCATAAATAAAATGTGATATATCCACATAATAGACTGGTATTTGCCAATAAAAAGAAATGAAGTGCATATAGATATATCATGTTATAAAGTGATGTACCCCAAAAACACCATGCCAAGATACAAGCCTGTCACCAGAGACCATGCATTGTATGCTTTCATTTATGTGAAATGTCCACAATAGGTAAATCTAGAGAGAAACAAAGTAGTGTTGTGGGTACAAAGGGCTGGGAGGTTTAGCTGGCAGCATGCAGGAACTGCTAATGGGTGCAGGGTTTCCTTATGAAACTGATCATGGTGATGGCTGCACATCCCTGTGAACACACTTTAAATGAGTGAATCATATGATGTGTGAATTATATCTCAATAAAAAGGTTCCCCAAAAAGGAAAGAACTTACAAGTGGAGTTTTTGTAATAAACTTTCTCCATCTTTTATTCAGCCTTCTCAGTTCTTTAGAAATAGAGGATCCAACTTCATCGTTGCTGACTTCAATTAAGAAACTTCCCACTTCGTTTAAAGTGGTGTGCTCTACATTCCACTGGGCAAGTGTCTCAAAGGGAACCTATAATAACATACACACCACATAAATATTCAATGGAACAACACTTGTCTTTCTATCATCTATAATAAATCTTTACCAAGGCTCTTTGCAGAGACCAGGACTCTCCCACAGGGAATTTACCCAGCCCTGTTGCTCTAGCTCTTGGTCTCTCATTGCTGTTTGGCAGGTACCAGGCACCTGTTTTTACTCCTGGTCCTGGACCTTTAGGAAGCATCTGCTCTAATTTTCTAAGTGGTTGATGAACTTACAGAAAAGGTTACCAAACTTTTTCAATTAATGGAGCCCTTTATGTTTCAATGATTTTTTTTTCACAGAATCTCTAAGCCAAGGAATTATCTAATAGTTCCCATTTTTAAGTTGTCAGACCCAACAACTTAGAAGCAGCATGGTGTCCAAAAGATAGATGCTGCTATATCTCCCTCAAAATAGAAAGTAAGATCTCTTTAGCAGCCAAGGGCATCTCAGCAGAGTTTGGGAATTTGAAGCTTATGGGTGCTATTTTTCTCAGAGTTACATATATTTTAATAGAGGACCTTTAAAGATAGGGGAACTGTTAGAAGCCAAGGATCTGAACTTCTAGTACCAATGTGGGTGACAGGGAGTGGTGGCTCACAAGCCCCTACAGTGCTCTTTTTTTGCAACGATACACTTAATACAAATTTTACTTCCAAACAAACAACGTATTTCCCATTAAGTAATTTCAGTTTCCAATTGGAAAATGTTTAATCTGAATGGCTATCTAGTTCCATTTACAGCAGAGGAGAACAAATTAAAGAAAGAAAAACTACCTCAGATAGTCATAAAGCTAATTATTACATGATTAGCAAATGAAAGTAATAAAGAGTTACATTCACATTTCTTCCATATCTCTCCACATCAGGCTTTTGATTGTTCTCCTCTAGAAACCTGGGAAGGTTTTAGAGGTAAAGGTTTCAACCAGATTGAAAAGTATAACTTAAAAACAACAGTTTATTTTAAATGTGTCTATAAGCCATGTGGTACTGTAAACATTTTATTCCTTACATAAAAGCTTGGTAATGTCTCCCAAAAGCATACCATGTATATAAACTAGACCCTAATAAAGCTGTGCATTTGTGAGCACATGTGCATAAAACCTATAATGTGGATAAAGCAGCCTTTTGATCAATATATTAGGAATAAACTAAACTCTTTCCAGGACCTTAGAGAATTTTCCAAAAAGTGAAAAAGAAATGTTTACTCTTCTCTAGATTCTCATCGTTGAATTAAAAACAAGAGTCTCTAAACAAAACTTTAAAAGTAAAGAAGATGTCATTAGATTGCAAATACCTCTTTAACTTGCTTCTTTGTCTCCTCAAATCCAGCTTTCAGTAAGCAAAGGTTCTCTTCATAAGTAGCCCAACAGGCCAGGACTTTTTCTAGAGTGGACTTCACATTATATATATTTTTTCTGTACATAGAAATATTACTTTCCATCATCATATATTGTTCATTAATATTCTCATGTTCTCCAGCTACAATGTCACCAAAACAAGAAAGTAATCTTAGAAAACAGCATTTTGTTAATAATATTCTTCAGAAAACTATTCACACATCAATTGAGAGTATTGTTTGCCAACAATATTAAAAGTAAAAACAAGAATTTTCCAAGGAAATCATGCATGTAAAACTAATTTCCAACACAAAGAATAAAAGAATAAAGAAAGCAAATATAAAATGTCATTTTTAAGCAGTGGTCATTTCATCAAAAAATAACTGAACTACTTTACCTAAATTTTTATAAATTTCTTCACATTTTTGAAAAGGAATATCAAGTTGAGCTAGGAACTCTTTTTCTTCAATAAATTTCTGGGGGAAAAAGGAAAAAAAATATTGACAGTTTTCACTTTTAAAAGTTTGCCAAGAAATTGATAATGTGATATATGGAATGTTGACAGAGCACATAGTTGTTAAAATTTCAATAGTACTTTAATACTACATATTTCAATAGAAGATGAAGGGCAGTTCATGAAGAAGGACAAATGAGATCTAGGAGACCTAAGTATGACCTGTAAGTATGACAGTATGACCGCTGAGAACATTTATCTTAAGTGGGGTGATACGTTCTACAATGGTTTTTCCTCCTGTGGGAAAAGGCAAGTTAATTATTTACAGCAATTCCAAAACCTCCCGCTTCTAATATTTTATTAATATTGCATAATTGCATTGGTTGCTCTTATTTCATGTTCTATTAATATATTAGATATATTAGATTATTAGATATATTAGCTTTTATTACAGATATATTCTCATCCATCACACAAGAAACATCTGAGAGATGACCATTAATTAAATTCTGCCTTGGAAAAATACTGAGTATTAATTGTATACTTATTATGTGCCAGTGAGGTACTATGACTATTTAAACAGAAAAATGAAAATTCAAGGAAGGTTAAAAAAGGACAATATTAAAAATATAGTCTAATTTAGAATGATGCTTCTTGTTTGGGAACAAAGTGTTTCAATTATAAATTGCAATCAATTTATCGAGTACTTCAATTTTTGTGTTGAAATTTATAATCTTGGATTTTGCTTTTTCCCCTGCCTCATTTCCAAAAACGGAAACAGAAAGAAGGATAAGAACTAACAGTAGAGGTGATGGTTCTTTGATGCTTCAGGAACAGACTAATGTTGAAATCACTTGAAACATTAAAATTGGAAGAGAAGAGCTAAAGCCATAGAAAAGTATCCCAAAACAAAACTGAAAATGTATTGTTTTTTCTACTATTAGAACTTGAAAAGCTAAGACTAAAATATTTTTTAAAAATTTAATTGTTGAAAGAAATCATGAATTGGGGAAGAAAAAACACAAAACAAAATTTCAAGTCAATGAATGAAGGAGATTTGAGTGGGAAAAAACACTGAAATCTGGTAGATTAATTGTCCTGCTTAACTCAGTCTTGTAAATGATGCTGTTTTCTGTCTCTTACCCTCCGCCATGCCTGTTATTTGACTACCTGCAATTCTTTTCTCCAGACAATATGGAAGTTTACATGAGCAACCAACAGAAACTATCCCAAATCTTTAGAGTTAATGGGAAATTAATCCAGTGAAAAATGCAAACTCAGCACCTAGCCATGGAAAACAGTTGCTCAAAACAGAATAAAGGAGCTTACATGCCAATCTTCCAGCAATAATTCCACAGATTCTTTCTTCCCAAATTTTATGTTCCAAACATCCAATTTTAGTTTCACTTCATTTAGCAAACCAAGAACTAAGCACTTGTAGTAGTGAAACTCTAGAAGTAGAATGAAATTCTTCCCTAAAATGTTGTTCACTCTGAAAAACATTGCACGTTTTAGAAGTTAATATAACTGACAAAATGTGAGAAACCTGTTTGGCATTTTAAAAAACAGTGGGGCTTTAACCTTCTTTTATAAACACATGGAACTCACATGTATTCTGAAGTTGTCTCTTTTTTTTAATGTAAGACAAATATTATAGCAAGAAATGAAACCACCCTTTCAGAGGTCAAAACACCTAATAGAACATTTTCTGAAGAAATTATTACCCATTGAGAAATCCTATAATGAAATGTTGATCAATAAAATATCTTACTAAATTTGAAAACATCTGTGTAATTTAATACTACTGCAATTGAAAAGCTTACATATTAGCTGGGTGCGGTGGCTCAAGCCTGTAATCCCAGCACTTAGGGAGGCTGAGACAGGAGAATCGCGAGTTCAAAGCCAGCCTTAGCAACAGTGAGGCACTAAGCAAGCAACTCAGTGAGACCCTGTCTCTACATAAAACACAAAATAGGGCTGAGGATGTGGCTCAGTGGTTGAGTGCCCCTGAGTTCAATCCCCAGTACCAAAAAAAAAAGCTTACATATTACAACAGTTTTCATTACCAAGGCTAACACCTTCTCGTTCTAAAAAGTTGCTTATGAAAAATAAGAAAAGGGAAGATAATATAGACAACCACCCATTAAATAATCTCCATATCAACACAGTTGTACAGTTCATAAAGTGCTTTCTGATATTTCTTCCTTTGATCCATATCCTTATGAGACATGAACAGGGTGATTATTGTTATCCTGTATTTATAAACCAGAAAGCAAGTTCAAAAAAACAGAGCTTGGGCTGGGGCTGTAGCTCAGTGGTAGAGCACTTGCCTTGCATGCGTGAGGCACTGGGTTCGATCCTCAGCACCACACACAAAATACATAAATAAATAAAATAAAGGTTTTAAAAAAATCTAAAAAAAAACCAGAGCTTACACCAGAGTATTCTACCATTCAATCAAAAGGAAGTTAGCATGATATAATGTGACTCTTACAAAAAACTAAAGGCACTGTTATTGAAATTTAAAGAGAACACTTGTAAAAATTATCTAAAAATCTACATTCCTGTGTTCCCATGGCATCATGCTACAGAGTCCATGGGTCCATGTGAACAGTACCAGCGGTTTTGCAATGGTAGTGCTACAGACCGTCTCTTCATCTCCTCCAGGATGGTAGGGGGCACCAATGGCAAATGTTCTTCGTCTCTATTTTCAAAAGCCATGAGAATACGCGAATGGTAGTCAAACCTCTCCATCAGACTCTGAAAAGAAATTTAGCATGCCATAAACTAGACTTCCTGCCGAACCCTGCAATGGGTGTGTTCATCTCACTCACAATGTCTTTTTTCAAAAAGGTCAAAAGCCCCTTTCTTTTTAACTAAGACTTTATGAGTAAATATTTTAACATAAAAGTTCTAAACTGGAATATTTTACAAGAGAAGCAGATTGCCATTTCTTTGATAAAAACATTATCAATTTTTTTTTTTCTTGTCTGGTGTATTTTCTATTCCTTTGGGGACTCAAATGCAATTATAAATCTCACTGATCAAATTTCATGCCATTTTAGTGAGAACTTAATCTTCCTCATTTTAAACCAGTCTTCCTCTGTCCCTAGCCTTTCCCCCCACCCCCCTCAGATCCTACATTTGCTTTGGAACTCCTTCTAGTGCATTCTTATTGAACAAGCACAGTGGTCATGAACATGAAAGCATCTTCTGGATCCTCAAATACCAGGGAACCACTCTACACTGTGCTCAATCACCCATTCATTGCATTGGCTTCTGTTCTTTCTAGGACAAAATCTCCCTCAAGAGCAGAACCTAACACAATGCTGATTTTTCTGCATCTCTTTTGCTTTTCCCACCTTAAATAAAGTCATTTTCTCTTCTGTCTGAATCGTGGCTTCGGAGTAATTCTGAGAGGTCGGTAACTCCTCCTCCATGAGCTCCTGGACCTCTTGAAGCCAGGCTTCAATTTCACAGAGGGGCCAGGGTAAGGCATCATTCAGGTTTGTTTTCCACACATTAATCTGAAAATAAAGGAAGATGTCCTTCAGCAGAACTTTTCTAATGTATTTCTTCACATAGAGTATGTTTAATTCTTCAAAGTGCCTCTGAAAGCCAAGACTGATAAATGTGATCCCTTAGTCAAGACAATCTTTATCAATGAGTAAACTCCTTAGTTCTAAATGTCATTTAGCTACTTGCTGATCAGGAATATAATGCGTTCAAAGCTGTAGGAAAAGAAGGTACAATAAAGAAAAAGATTTAGATACATTTATATTATGTTACAGGGGGGAATACTAAAATACTAAAAGCCCTCCTCTAAGCAGGGATGGTCATAATCAAGGACTATCTTTGAAATGTTGTATGGCCTTGTGTTCTCTAACATTACAACCACACTTCCCACAAATTTATAGATGATTTTTCTCCCTAGCCCTAGCCACATGTTCACACTAGAAATCTCTACTTATCTCCTGATATCTGCCCTTTGCCACACCCTTCACAATCCAGGCACACCTCTTCCTTCCTCAGCCTTCCAGCCACTCCCTACATGCATGCATGAGTCACACAAACCCTGACAGCTTGTTTCTCTAAACATGCAAAGCGGTGGCTTTCTCTATCCCTTCTGCCTGAGTTTCCTTCCCTTCTAAGTACTGTCAAACCCACTCACTCACACTGTCACTTATTCACTCATCAGCAAGCACTTACAAACAACCCATTAGGAAAGCGTTGGGTATAAAACTATAGAAGGCTTCTAGGATAGAGAGGGGACATGTGGTAGCCACACCTTATGGAGTGCTGGGCAGCAGTCAGGAGCAAATCAGATGCTTCCATGGTGACCTGGGGGGACCTTAAAATACAATGTACTCAAAAATTAAAAAAAAAATTATGTACAATCTCAGTTTACAGAATTTAAAAATACATGTTTATATAAAATCAATGTGTATTTTGTGAAAACATCGAAAACAAAATGATATACATTAAACACCTCAAAATGATGACCTAAGGAGAAACAGGAATGGAAAAGAAAGTGTGGGTATAAAAGGAAATAAACACATAATAAAACACACAAAAACAAGAGCAGGGCTTTTCCCAGACATGCAACAGTGGAGTTGAACACAACCCCCTGCATCACATCAGAGTCAATCAGACAAATAAAAGCCACAGTTCCATCATGGGAAGCAGATAGGTACATGGTTACAATGAACAGTGGCAGGTGAGGTGACAGAGCCAGCTAAAGGAGCTGGGGATGGGGGGTGTGGAAGAATACTAGACTAATGACCTGAATTTTTTTTTCCCCAATAGTACTGAGAATCAAACCCACAGCCTTGTACATCCTAAGCAAGCACTCCACCACTGAGCTATACTACAGCCCATGATCACTGAAATTCTTGAGCACAATAAAAATCCATCTCCAAGGCCATCTTCTTTCCTAATTGTGGCTTTTTATCCATATCATTCATTTATTGATTTTCAGTGGTATTCTCCTCCCAAAGACACCACTCTGAAGATCAAGTACAAATCAAAATTTGTTTCACTCAGAGTAACTTCCTCTGATGAAAGTGAGGGTTACATCTGTATTTTCTCTTTCTGTGATCTAGTTCTACTGAATGAATCAATGCTATTCTTAGAGTTAAGTTGTTTTTGCTTAGAGGGAAAAGTAGACAAAATCTGCATATTACATGCCATTCACTTTACTATTAATTCATTCAAAAACATTTACTGGGTGTTCATTGTACACAAAGCAAATATGTACAACTTTAAACCAACTACTCGGATATACAAAATAAAAACAGCTAGGGGTATAGTTCAATGGTAGAGTGCTTATCTAGCATGCACAAGGCCCTGAGTTCCATCTCTAATGGGGCAGGGAGGAGTTAGGTTCCTCCACTAAGGCAGCATACAATGAAAGCACAAAATATTACAGGATTTTTCACTTTGCCTTTTTAAAAATTTTTTGCCTTATAAGTTTATTGTCTCAAAAAGTATATAGCAAAGGTAATTCTACAATTTTGAATCACTAAGCACAGGCCATTAAGTCTCCAGTTGGAAACCAAGAGTCAAAATTTTAATATAAGCAAATCAACTTTTCTTTTTTCTATGCTAGGGATGGAAATTAGGGCCTCACATATACTAGGCAAAGGCTGTACCACTGAGCTACATCCACAGCCCCAGTACGTGTTTCTATTATACCTAATTATCGCTGCATTTCCGAGAAATAAAACAAACTAGAAAATTGATACATCTTTGAGTTAGAGGTTAAGAAGGATAGATCTAATTCAACTATAATTCTTTATATAACTAAAAGAAAGCTTCATATATATATATACATATATACATTTTTTTTTTAAATGAAACCAAACTTGTGCTTTTCACTCAGGTCACACTCGAAATATTTATACAGTAATCAAAAGAAGAAAAACAGGCAATGTTTACCTTTCATTCCTTTCCTTTCTCACTTAATATAGAAAACAGGTTCCACACTTCCTTTCTCAGACAATTACTTCTGAATTTGGTTGAAAATTTACATAAGATCTTATCAAGTCAAAAAGAAAATGACTTTTTTTTTTCTAGAGCAGGCTTGAAATGAAACCATTACTGGCCTGAGGTTGTGGCTCAGTGTTAGAATGCTTGCCTAGCATTTGTGAGGCACTGGGTTCGATTCTCAGCACCACATATAAATAAAATAAAGGTCCACTGACAACTAAAAATATATATGTACATATATAAATATATAATATATATTTAAATATAATATATATATACATATATATTTTTTTAAAATGAAACCATTACTAGGAAGCTTTAAGATAACCCTGTTCTCAAACTACTGAATCAAAAACTGGATGATACTTAGTTTTAGACACCCAATGACTTCAAAATCAGCATGTCTCATTTTGCCACATTGAGAAAATGAACTGCAGTCTACTTGAATAAGAAAAGAATTCTTGAATACTATCAAGTTGTGGCACTTAATCTTGCAAAATAATTCTTTTTGTGATTTTGCTCATTATTGCAGATATTTTGTCCAAATCATATTCTGGGAACTTAGGCCAGGTCTCTGTGTCCTGGAACAGGCTGAACTGTACAGACACTCTCTTCTTCATTGACTTTTATTAAGGACCTGTCACAGGCAGCTCTTGTCCTTTCACAAGAGTCAAGTTCGAAGTTGAAATCAGCAGGTGCAGATTCCTGGAGGTGCACTTCTTTCTCAAAATCAGAAAGGATGGCTCTTTTAAGCCATGAGACAACTATTTAACTCAACATGTGGTGTGGAAAACATATTCAGAAAATGGGCCGACCCTTCTGACAGCTAAGCAGAGATGAGCAAACATCTTCTGTTCAAAGACAGAGAAACTGGCTTTGACTTTGCGGGCCGTACAGTCTTTTGGTAAATTCATTAAAAATTATTTCATTATCCATTTAAAATAAGTGGATTTTATGATATGTACATTGTACCTCAATAAAGTTGTTTTTTAAAAACGAAGGCAAAATGAAGACATTTAGAGATCAAAGAAAACTATGCAAATGTGTCACTACACTATAAGATTAAGTTAAAGGAGGTTTTAGACAGAGGGAAAATGGCCTCAATGGAAACCAAAATCTGTAGGAGGAATTAGAAATGGTAAATATCAAGATAAATATGAAAGATTAATTCCTCTTGGTTGTTTAAGGCAAGGAAATTTTAATGCAGCATTGGGGGCTTAAAATATATGTTTATGCCACATATATGATATACATGTCACATATGCATTTATATATAGAACAACTAACTACAGGATAAAGAATGGAAGATAAGTGAATTGGTTTGATGGCAAGAATTTTATGTGTTAAAAGAAATTGTACAATAACTAAGGAATTGTACAACTCTGAGCAGACTGCAAAAACTGTGGAATATATAATGTCATTCCTAGAACAACCACAAAAAACATAATGGAAAGAGGTAGAATAAAGAAGTCACGGGCAGGGGCTGGGGTTATGGCTCAGCGGTTGAGTGCTTGCCTCATATACGTGAGGCACTGGGTTCAATCCTCAGCACCACATAAAATAAAATAAAGATATTGTGTTCATCTACAACTAAACAAAATATTTAAAAAAAAAAAAAAAGAAGTCATGGGCAAATTAAAATGGAATTCAACAACAATAACCCTAACGATTCAAAAGAAGACAGGAGGAAGAAATGGAGATATAAACAAATGGAATAAACAAAACAAAAAGTAAAATAGTGTACCAAACTTGAACCGTATCAACAATTACATTAAGTGTAAATCGGCTAAACATTCCAATTAAAAGGCAGGTTTTCAGAGAGAATAAGAAAGTGAGATCCAATTCTGTGCCATCTTTAAGAGATGCCTTGTGGGCTGGGCTATAATTTAGTTGGTAAAGTGCTTGCCTCACATGTGTAAGGCCCTGGGTTCAATCCCCAGCACCACAAAAAAAAGAAAAGAGAGAGATGCTGTGTATATATAAAAATTCAAAGAGGATGAAAGTATGTGAAGGGAGCCAGGTGCAGTGGCACATGCCTGTAATCCCAGCACTTTGGGAGGCTGAGACAGGAGAATCGTGAGTTCAAAGCCAGCCTCAGCAATAGCAAGGTGCTAAGCAACTCAGTGAGACCCTGTCTGTACATAAAACACAAAAAAGGTCTGGGGATGTGGCTCAATGGTTGAGTACCCCTGAGTTCAATCCTCCGTACAAAAAAAAAATACATGAAGGAAAAAGATGTGCCATATAAATAGCATTAGAAGACTAGAATGACCCCATTCATATTAGAAAAAATAGACTGCAAAAAAAACAACAAAAAAAAACCCCAGTATTACTAAAGATAATCGGGGTATTTCATAATGGTAAAAGTATCAATTCATTGGAAAGACACTACAATCATAAATATGTATATATCTAACAAAGTTTTTAAATGAATGAAACAAAATTTGACAGAATTAAAAAGAGATTTCTAGGGGCTGCAGTTGTGGCTCTGTGGTAGCACACTTGCCTAGATGTGTGAGGCACTGGATTCAATCCTCAGCACCACATAAAAATATTGTGTCCTTCTACAACCAAAAAAATTTCTTTAAAAAGAGATTTCTACAAATTTTAATACCTCCTGGCAGTTAGCAGAACAACTGGACAAATTGCCAGTCTGAACGACACTAGTAACCACCTGATCTTAATTGATATTTATAGACTTACATGTAATAAGTGCAGAACACACATTCTTTTCAAATGCACATACACCATAAGCAGGGCCAGAAATCAAGTCTGAATACACTTACAAGGATGAAAATCATACAGACCAATTCAGACTTAACACACATATATCCATCTTTATACATGCTTTCTGGGTTTGTCCCTAACCCTTTCAAGCATCTGTTGATATTGACACATGATGGTGGAGAAGGAGCTGCTGGTCAACCAAATCATCTACTGTGGCAAAATAGGTACAATTAACCATGGCAAACCAAGAATAGCTGGAAATGATAATATTGGATAAGTTTGCATTTAAGCACAACGCCCCAAAATCTTATTTATTTATCTATTTTTAAATGCTTTTTTTAGTTGTAGACGGACACAATACCTTTATTTATTTATTTTATGTAGTGCTGCGGATCAAACCCAGTGCCTCACACATGCGAGGCAAGCGCTCTACCACTGAGCCACAACCCCAGCCCCACAAAATCTTATTTAAATCCAACTACTCTCCAAAGGATGCTATGGAAAAAATATAATATTATCCCATTTTTCTAATGAAGCATTTATCCTGTATTTTACAGAATTCTTCATGAAAGTCTACAATAAAGCCTTCATCCAACAAAACAAAATGCCCCATGAAAATGTTCTTCAAACCAACATAACACAATCACCTTATGGTTGAGGCCATCCCAGGCTTCTCTCAACTGTAATTCATGCTTATTCAGCTCCTGCAGATCCCTTTTTAATGACAGGACTTCCAGGAAGGGTACTTTTTCTTCATTGAATAACTCCATATAGGACATCAGCCTCTATAATTAGAAGAATATTTGAAAGTTTGTAACATTTAATTCAAATTATAAAATGCAATATACTCTTAAGGTCTACACCTAACGTTTATATTTAAATTTTGTCTTAGATAAAGGTAAAATCTCTGACCCCAGTAGCCTCTCTCTGATCTGATTTCTTTCTTCAGTGCATCCTGATAATTTGGGTACCAGCAAAATGACATGCATCTTGGCTGGTGACCTAAATGGGCAATGTTGGATGCCTGCTAGAACACAGCACCCTGTTCTAGAGGACAGATCATGATGCCACATGCAAGGTTTGTCCTCCCAAATATGGGTTCACATAAATTGTCATGCATAAATGATTTTCAAAGTTTTTATGATTAATTGAACCTGAGCTAATACTTCCTAATTTATTTTATGCAGACCAAAAAAACCCTTTCTCCCTGCCACCCCAAATTAATTAACAAAGCTTTTCTTGGTTCACATTTGTGTGAAATGTCAATGTTTATGTCAGTTCTGTCAGTCACGGTGGCACACCCCTGTAATCCCAGTGACTCAGGAGGCTGAGGCAAGAGGATCACAAGTTTGGCCAACATGGGCAAGTTAGCAAGATCCTGTCTCAAAATAAGAAAATGAAAAAGGCTGGAGGTGTATGTAGTTCAGTGGTAGAGTACTCCTGTGTTTAATTTCCAGCACTGAAAGAAAAAAAGTTTATCAATTCCATAAATATTATTTATATAATTACTGGTTATTTCTAATTAAATTTTATATGAGATGGGCCTGGTGGCATATTCTTATAATTCAGCTGCTCAGGAGGCTGAGATGAGAGGATTGTTTGAGCCTAGGAGTTCAACATAGCAAAATCCGACCTCAAAAAAAAAAAAAAATTATGCATAAACCAAGAGATAATTAATTTATTTAACTTATTTCTGATAATTATTTACTTTGTAAAGTCTTTTATTTAGGAAACATGAATCTATTGCACATTCCTAAATCAAAGGCACGTGCCTGAACGATGCACTTCCATTGAACATGAGCATCTGGTCAACAAAAAGAATCTCAGACCAGAGCCAAGGAGCACAAGAGTTCTACACTGTTCCAACCAAAGGAAGACAAAAAAGTCTTGTCTCTTCCTTCCCCAATGGCTCCAAATGAAAATGATGCCATGGCCTGCAAGTCACACACCCGTTGAGTATTAGAGTTGGAAAGGCTAGATTTACCCGACTCCCCCACCTCACAGATAGGACAGTGGAAGCCCCAAGCACTAACAGCTGTGAGGGCACATGGATAGCATCCCAGCTTGTTCAGAAAAGAGAGATGTTAGGAAACACAGAACTGCAAAAACAAGGGGTGGTAAGAAACAGGACTGAGACACCTTCACTTTGGCTCCTTCAAGATTCTACAGCCACTTACCCCGGAATAGCAACAGGATATAAAAAGAACAAGAAGTTTAAGGCTAAACTGTAATCAAATACCACCTCTAAGGGCTGGGCGTGGTATCGCACACCTGTAATCCCATTAGTTTGGGAGGCTCAGGCAGGAGGATTGCAAATTCAAAGCCAGCCTCAGCAAAAGCAAGGCACTAAGCAACTCAGTGAGACTCTGTTTCTAAATAAAATACAAAATAGGGTGGGGATGTGGATCAATGGCCAAATGCCCCTGAGTTCAATCCCCAGTACCAAAACAAAAAAACTCCCACCCCTACCCTTCAGCAGCTATGTAACCTTAGATAAGTCATTGACTCTCTCTCAATCTTATTATCTTTATCTGTCAAACTGAAATAATAATACCCAACTCAGCAAGATGTCTTAACCTGTAAAATACTTTTCAGCTAGGTGCCTGGTACATAGCAAACGTTCAATATATGGTGGTGATGGAAGTTAGGGCTGGGGATGTAGCCCAGTGGCAGAGCACTGTAGCATGCACGAGGCCCTAGATTCACTCCCCAGCACCAAAAAGAAATAATGATAATAGTTGTCAGTATTTCCCAAAGGACTCCTTGGTTGAGGCTCTGTATTATATTTCTGGGATGTCCCATGGCTCATTTCCTGATTTTTCCTTTCATTCAATATTCATAATAAAAAAGCATGTTCTGCTATAAACCAGGGACTGGAGAACTTTCACTGCAAGGGGCAAGACAGTAAAGCTGGCTTTATGGGCCATATGGTCTCTTTTGCAGCTACTCAACTCGTGTTGTCGTGTGAAAATACCTACAGACAATGGGCATGGCTCTGTTCCAATATCGTTTTATTTATAAAAACAGATGTCAAGGTTCATGGGCCATAGTTTGCCAGCCCGTGCTGTAGAAACTTGCTGTGCAAAGTATTCCAAGGACCAGGGTCTCAACAGCAGCAGGGACCTTGCTGGAAATGCAAAATTCCTGCCCTGGAACTACTGAATCTCAAAATGCATTTTAACAAGATTATACAGTGATTCATATGCACATTAAAGTTTCAGAAGCACTATCCTATTATTCAGTCCTAAAGCCTGGAGTTGACTTAATATTTAAATATCTAACTCAGAAAGAGTTTTCTAAAAAGGTACCTACTACTCTTCCCTAAGAGAGTAAACCACAAATAATTATTTAAAGTCACACTTACATGATACTTTTTCAAGTAGGTCTTGCCTTCTGACTCCTTCAGTGCCTCTTGAAGCTTTTTCTCTTGCAGAGTTAGCCAGGCCATAGCATCTTTCACCTTGTTCTGTAATTCACACACACACACACACACATCAACTCTACCTTAAATAGATCTGATGACTTTTTTTTTTTTAACAATAACATTAACAACTTGAAACATCAGTGAAATAATGTCATCATTACATGCCAATGACTCATTGTGCCAAAGAATAATTGTGCTTATTCATATAACACCTTAAATTTTAAAATAGATTGAAACTAACATCTAAACATCACAGTGTACTTCTTTCTTAATTTAAATAAAAAAAAAAAAAAAAAGGAAGCAAGCAATGTCCCTCTGTTTTTGGCCTATTCATTTCCATTATTCTTCAATTTCAGAGAACATTATCTTAAATCACTGCTTTATACCAGGCATTTTCGAAGAATGCTTTCTAATTAATCTAAATAAGGAAGGATTCAAGAGATCTTCACTCCCTGAGAAAAACACTGGCATCAAAAACATCTTGAAAGTTTGAAAGGTCCTAAAATAACACTAATAAGGTTTTGATTGTGCTATCACATGGAAGTGAGCAACGATTATTCTTTTCTTAGATTCAATTCTTGCTTAGGTGATAGCTTGCTTACATTAGGAAGCAGACTTTAATGCAAGAGGGTAAATGAGAAATCCCACCTTATGTCTAATCTTTTTTTTTAACCTTCATTTGAGTTTTTTCTAGTAGGCAAAGTGTTTCTAATATTTTCTTTGCATTCAATTTCATGGACAGTTGAATTTTTCATTTTATTTTTTAATATGAAAATTAATTAGGAAAGAGTAGCTCTTCAAGCCGGGCGCGGTGGCTCACGCTTGTAATCCCAGCA